>BQNB010078750.1:0-30456 GCA_026074375.1 Tanacetum coccineum | reverse complement strand
CCCTTTTGTTGTAGTGTTCGGTTTTCGGTTATACCCAGAAAACATATTAACCGAATAAACCGAACAACCCGAACTTTCTAAATCTATCCTAGTCATGCGTAAATCTAGCGAGAGAGTGCTTGTGATCTAAACTAGAGAGAGAAAGTGAGAGAAATGTGAGAATCGAAAGTCTCACATGACACACCTCAAATCTGTCATGGTAAAGGGTATTTATACCCTAAAAACAAACGTGTGAACCTCGCATAACCATTCCCCTCACATCTATACAACTGATGCGAAAGTTAAAAATTCGCAAACAACAAACATTACAACTTTCAACTACAAATGTCCTCTGACAATTGTATAATTACATTGAAAATCCTTTACTAATGATTTGCACTTTTTATACTCTAAGCACGTTAACAAGTTGATAGAATACCATAAAAAACAAGAAAGGCAGACAAAGTATCCAAAAGTTGAAAGAATAGGTTTGAAATTTTGAACAACCTTTTATGTTCAATTAAAGTGTTAAGCACATAAGCATTTTGCATCAAAACTTTGGCAAGTGGTTTCAAGCATCAAAGCACCTTTACCTTAACCCTTCAATAATACTCCCCTCCTGGGCCCACACCACCCATTATACCATGAACCTTTAAGTGCCAACTAGGCAAAAGTAAGCCAATAAAACATTGCAATGTGGAATGGCATTGGTTCGTTGTCATCGTAGTGTGGAACTACAGATCCTGTTCTCCTAAGCAATAACTCTAGTCGAATACCAACTGAGTACCTCCTTGGATAAAGTTATGGCAATTATTAGACGTACATTGTATTGTTATTTCAAAGGAGAATGTGTTTTGACCCATAATGGTGGTTAATAAAGTTTATTTATATAGCATGCAAAGGCCTCTTGTTAAATTTCAAAACAAGTAAATGATTTTTTTTTTTTTTGTCATAACCTTTATGTTTAATATAAGACCAAAAGGGACATGTATGATAATACAACTCAAATCGATAATATCAGAATGTGTGTTACAAAATTCATTAAGTGATAGATAGTGTGATACTAGTGTAAAAAACTAGATTATTAGGTGGTGAGTTCGTGAGGTGTTTATGTCTTGGAGATGGTAATTAGCTGGTGAGGTACTCAGCTCGTGAGATGGTTTAGGGATCTGGAGATAGTGAGGTTTTGTGAGGTATTTCGGGTCGTGACATGTTGAGGTTGTGAGGTGGTTCGGCCCATCGTGAGATGGTTCAGAGGGCCGGGGAGATTGTGAGATGGTGAGGTCGTGAGTTGTGAGGACGTTAGATGTTGAGGTTATGAGTTGATTCAGGTCATGGATATTATGAGGTCGTGAGATGGTTCACGTCATGGATATGGTGTGGTCGTAAGATGGCTAAGAGGTGGAGATGGTGAGTTTTGTGAGGCGTTCAGTTGGTGAAGATAGTAAAGCCGTGAGATGGTGAGAGTCAGGATCTAAGCCAAGGGTCGTTGAATCAAAAGTCGAGGACAATCGTTTGAGTTTGGCGGTGTTCATTAGGTGGTGTTCATAGTTTATGGGTTATTAATTAATTTCTTCAATCTACCATCTCACTATTCGCAGTGGCACCACTTGGTTAGGTCGTGTGTTCAGAACTGTGTGTTTGGATGTTCTGGCGGGGGGGTTATGTTTCATGTGTGAGGCCATGGTTTGTGGTCAGTTGTCCATCCGTGTCATGCTTTCTGTGTTTGCGCTTAAGTGTTGCTGCGTTTTGGTGGGTTTGGTACGTCGGAGTTATATCTTAGTAAGAATGACACCCACTTTGTGATATCCCCTTTAGGTCGTAGGCTGGTCGGTTAACCAGTGTAGTGAGTTTAGATTACGTTTGGTCAATTTATTATGTTTGTGTCCGTTTAAGTTTAGCAACTTGCTAGTTCATTATATACATTGCCTTTAAAAAATACTACCATGCTACACTTAAATAACAACATATATTATTCGATACTTAGGTAACCATGGATATCTGGATTTTAACATATAAAAGATGATATTACATCGGCGGGCCTTTGCTTAGTGGTATCCGAGAATGTGAATAATCTCAAACATTATTGGTTCAAAATGCGCATTCAAATATTCAACCTTTAACTAATAGCTATCAAGGCAAGGCCTCCAATTATTCCTTTCCATTGTTCAGCCAACCCGGGCCATCTCCCTTTGCTTATAAATATGTGATTCACTCTTCACCCAGTATTATCATTGCAATCTTTACTACTCTTATTCAAGCCATCTGCTTGTACTTTGCCTGCTTAGTGTAGATCAACTACATGGCTTCTGCTCAGGTCTTGTCTCCGAGTCTATTTGTTCTTTCAATTCATTCTTTGATTTGTCCTATATCATTTTGTTGTGTATAGAGTATAACCAATTAAATGCATTATTTATCCTGATGTAATTTTGTACTAGAAACTTAATCATCTACAAAAAAACTTGATAATTGTCATGTTAGGCAACGGTAGACATAATAATATCAATAATGACTATTATATTCTATGGTAATTTGATAACCTGTATCATATATTCGTTAACCTATCTTTTGTAGGCAAATATACTTCAAGCTATTATCCATTTTGTGATAATTTAGCGTGTATTATGGTAGCTCTTCCTTGTGAGATCAAAACGAAAATTATCAATGTCTCGTACACAAAATGAGTTGGTTACTTGAAATTTTACTTCGATAATTGATAAATATCTGATATGCATATATAGATCAAGTGCCTAACAAATCATTTTGTTCATGACCAAAATAGCTACTCAGCTAGAGAGATTATTTTGAAATAAATTAGAGTTTCCAAGCTAACCTACTATATCCTAATCGAAATTTTTGCTTAATGAAATAAAAATACTTAGGTTGATGTTGCACATGTGGAAGAGTTCACAAAACCTTCCGCAGAAACAACATTGGGATCTCAAACAATTGAAGAATCAACAAAGGCTCCTGCACCTCAGAATGCTGAATCACCTTACGAAGAAGATGATGAAGATGTTATTTTACCTGATGAGCTAGATAAAGAGGAGGATTTAGACCATGAAGAGGATCAAAATGACTTAGCCCCACAAATAATAGAAGATGAAGATGACGAGGACGAGGATGACAAAGAACAAGATGAAGAACCAGCATCAAAATCGGGCACTGATTACTTAGATGATGAAGACGATGACGAAGAAGATTGAATAGTTTTGAATCTTCTCACCAACTCATGCTAATGAATGTTACAAAATACATGTTTGTGTTTTACCTTGGGTATTATTAGCTTGAACTTGCAACTGGGTCGTGTTTTGCTCAGTTACCAATCTATCCGTTATATTCTGAATACAACCCATGCCATTTTATCTATTATACTAAAAGATTCAGCCTCTAAATTTAATGGGGCTGTATCTTTAAATGATTTGTCTCACCCAGTGAGCCATAAGTACAAAACCCTACAGCATACATTGATAAGCATCTTGAGGAGTACCCAATGCTTCCATGATTATACCGAAAAATATGTAGAGTTTTTACATTTAATGCAGCAATATTAATGAGGGAGGGACCATTTGTGTCAAAGTATTAATGAGGGAGGGACCATTTGTGTCAAGGTTATGTAGCTTTTTCTCAAAGCTAACCCTAATCATAACACTATAAATAGAGGGTCTCTAAACCTCATTTTTCATCCCATACCTCTCCTCTCTTCTCTCTTGGTCAAAATTAGGGATCCCCATGAAAGGAAACCTGGAATTTCGGTCCATTCGAACAATGTTCGATATTCTCTTTTGATCGAAATTAGGGATCCCCATGAAAGGGAACCCGAAATTTTAGTACATTGTTTAGACTTTAGGCTTTAGGGTTTAGACTTTAAGCTTTAGGCTTTAGAACTATTGTTTTTTGTTGTTGTAGATAAGTCTTCTCTTCTCTCTTGGTCGAAATTAGGGATCCACATGAAAGGGAACCCGGAATTTCGGTCCATTCGAACAGTGTTCAGTATTCTCTTTTAGTCGAAATTAGGGATCCCCATGAAAAGAAACTCAAAATTTCGAAATTAGGCTTTAGGCTTTAAACTTTAGGCTTTAAGCTTTAGGCTTTAGAATACACAATATACAATTTATCATAGCCAACTAAGCTATCGATACCCAAACGACCGCTTCATACAATGAGCACCCCTTCACGTCAATCTCAAATACCGGTATACTGTTACCTTGGAAATAACCCATCATACCAAGGCATCAACATTTCCAAAATCATTAAGCAAGTATCCATTATACGTGCATCATGCGAAAAGCAAGCTGATACAACCCGTGTGCATCGTACGAGTCTGCATGCCTCGTTTAATAAAATATAAAGTATAAGAGTTTTTAATTAAATTTATAAAGCTTGTAAAAAATGAAAAATGTTACTTACTTAAGTCCATATAATTTATTTAAATTTTAACTATTAATGTTTTATTACTTACCTCATTTTCTAATGTTTTTTTAAATCACACATGCATTTTTAAAAATATTTATTTTGTTGGGTGAAGTTTATTAAGTTTGAAAAAACTCGAGCCAATTTTGACTTTCGATTGGTAAATAAAAATGCTCAATTATAAAGAGGAAACTATCTTTATCTCTAGTATTTATAAAGTAAAAAAATAATAATTAAAATCTAAAAGCTTAAATATAACAAAGATATAAATAATTAATGTTCAGTTCTCAAAATACATTTTTAAGACTTAGGGTCCGTTTGGTTCTTGGGTTTTGATTCAAAGTAATGGGTTAATATTCATAGTTTGTTGTTTGGTACCATTTTAAAAGCAGATATTAATGCATCATGTCTAAATTCTCAAGCGGATGATTTTGGTAGGTTTTCTGCTCTTATGTCAGAGGTTTTGACAAAGTCTAAATCTCAGCCACATGATCCTTCTTTCCTTTTATATTTTTTTCTTTTTTGTATTTTTTAATACAATAACTATATTTAATATTAACTTATAATACAAATTTAAAATATATTTTCTCTCTCCTAAACCCTTATCAAATCCAAATCTAAATCTAAATCCAAATCCTAAACCTAAACCCGTCTACACACCAAACGGGCCCTTAAGTTTCAATCTTTCGTTTTTTTCCACATAAAAGTGTTAATCGATATATTATTTAGCATATGGGCTTTTAGCAGTTTGTTAGGCTTGATCCATTTACATGTTTATCTAGAACGCTCTTTTGTACATTATATATTGATATCATGTAAGTTTAGAATAATTGCCTTGTCGGCTTGTCTTCTATTATTCAACCCAAATCAATATATAATGTACAAAAGAGTATTCTAGATAAACATGTAAATGAACCATGTCTAAGAAACTACTAAAAAGCCCATAGGCTACATAAATATATCGACTAACAAAAAGTTCAAACAATGTTGTGTTAATGAAATAATTACCATAACAATGTTCTCACCGAAAATTTAAGTATATGGATGACAACTTTTTTTGAAAATACGAAGTAATTTCTAAAAAAGTAAGATTTTTTTGTATTTAATCCCAACATTAATAGTTTCTTTCATTAACAAATGGCACACTGAAACACCCGCGTAGGACATCCGAGACTACTAATATTACCCATAGCAATATCCTAGATAGAAAATGATGGACCAAAATAGGGGTGCCGAGGTGCCACCAACCCCAAAACTTTCTCCATACCGGTAAGACACGAGGACATTTTTTTGATGAAAAGGGTGAAATATATATTAATCTTCAAAAAACATCTTACAAACAAATAGAAATATGGAGTTGGACATAACCCAACCCATTATACAGAAACTAGTACATTATTAAAACCATGAATACACTATCATACTATCATTGATGCATAGTATATCTGATAGCAAGAATCTCAAACCACACATATCTCTGGCAGAACCATCTTGCCTTCCCTTTTCACCCAATTCACCCACCATAACTCCATGACTACATTTCTATACGAATATACCCACCTAAAACATTCAACCATCAACCAAAATGTCTTATAGGATCATATCAGCAAGCATCATCATGAGAGTTATATCACCCATGATCATAAAAAAGGGGTTATACTCAATGTTGATTACATTTCCTGATTAAACTCATACGTCAAGTCATACTAGCAGCTACATCCTCGCTAGTACTTCTTAAGATATAAGACAAACCAGGCATCATCATATGAGGAACACACACCCTCTAAGAGAATACCATCCTAACCTCCTGTGGTCACATAATGTAAGGACCAAGTAGATTCATCTTCCACATCTTACTATTTCTTACAACTTATGCCACCCTTCTAGTTCAAATACCCTCCTCAGTGAGAAACCTTCTTTTTGAAATGATTAGACACCAGCCAAAAATGAGAATCCTCACACTTTATCCTATTATCCCTAATGCTAGATGAAGAATGTGCAGGACTTCACTTTTTGATGGGTCAAAAAATTCCAAGGTACGAGGCCATTCACTGAATTGAACTAAGATTCACTATATTAGATACCATAAAGACTGGTAATCTAATGATTCAACTTGAATGCAACAAATTGAATCCAAAGCAGCATTTTTAACTAACTTTATTGCAAAACTGATCTTGTTATACATGCAGGCTTTACCTTGATATCCTAGACTATAACTCTAAACATTTTATTACGGCAGGAAACCACCTTATATTGGATCTAAAAAAGTAATATAATCCCTTTAACAAGAGAGAAAATCACTTGAAGAAACCAACAAATTACTGGCCATCTACTATCCTCATTCCCAAACACCCCTTTAAGTACTTTTCTGGATAGACAATGCATGAACCAACTTTCCCTTATCCAAGACCAGCTCCCATATTTTTGCCACCATAACTACAGATCCTGAATTTTCCACTTTCAAACTCATAAGCATATCAGTCATGTTTTATCATAACTTTTATCAATTCATCTTCAGTTCTTGTTTCATCTTTGAATATTCTTTTATTCCTTTTATTCCATACACAGTAGACAGTGGCTGATAGAACAAGTTTGTTAACTATGTGCCAAATGTTATTTTTAAACTCTTGAGCAGCCAAACTCATCACTACACTTTCTAAACTCTTACAACCTCTTGCAAATCTCCTTTTACTGATCATAGCTTGCCAAACCTTAGCTGTAAAGGAGCACTCAAAAAAATAGATGGCCATGACTATCAGCACAATATTTACAAAAAGGACATCTCAAATCATTTCCTTGCTGACACACCAACATCTTATCATGAGTTAACAGCTTACCTTGAATTGCTAACCATAGTATATAAGCATGTTTAGGAGTACACTAAGAGAACCATGCAACATGCTTCCATACAACTTTTAGCCACTTTCTCTGAGGCTATACAACATGTTTAGGAGTACACTTCACTTCCTTATTACTATTATCATTCCACACCACATAATCCTTCCTTTAAGAAAGAGTAGGAACAACTATGTTATTAAGTTCAGGATACAATCTAACCCATTCATTAGGCCATAACCATATTCCATCTTGAATTAACTCAGCCACATTGTCACTATCTTTCATTCTAGTCTCATACCTTGCTCTTTTTGAGATAATGTTATCTAGTGGACCAGAATTACTCCAATTATCGTACCATGTAGATACACATTTCCCATCACCAATCTTGAATTTTACAAAGGGCTTAATCTTATCCCTCATTTCTAATAAATGCTTCCTTCCCCAACTATCATTATAATTAGCATCAATTTCCCATATACTAATTCCTTTTAACTTGATTGTATTCACCCATTTAACCCATAGAGATTGTTTCCTATCTACAATCTTCCATAACTAATAAATCAAAAGAACCTCATTCCACCTTTTAAGAGGTTTAATGCCTAAGCCTCCTTGTTCTTTAGGTCTGTAAACTAAATTCCATGCCACCTTTGATTTGCCTTAAGCTGAGTTTCTAACATTCCACAAGAATATCTTAAAAGGTTTTTCAAGTTCTTTAACTACAGTTATAGGTAATATATAGACAGAAGCCCAGTACTATTGCATTGCAGAGAGAACTGATGCTATGAGTTGAATTCTGCCTGCATAATAAAACATCTTCTTCCTCCAGCAACTAATCCTTCTTTCCACATTTTCAATAAGGCTCTTGCATTCATTAATTCCAATCTTTTTAGAGATCAAGGGCACCCTAAGATATTTCATAGGAAGCTTCCCAGTTTTGAAAGGAAAAACATCCAAAAGTTCCTTTCTCCTTTCTTCATTTAAGCTCCCAAAGAAAATGATATTTTATTCATATTAGGAAACAATCCAGAAACACTGCTGAATTCAACAAGAGATTTCTTAACCACATTAAAAGATTCTTTGTCTACATATCATAGCACTATTAAATTATAAGCAAAGCACATATGTGTTAATTGTAATTCCTTACAACCATGAAGGTATTTGAAATAAGGAGCAGCAACAATATTCTTGACCATTACCATATTTAAGACTTCCATCATAAGAGTGAAAAGATAAGGTGATATTAGATCACCTTGTCTAAATCCCCTTCCACCTTTAAAGAATCCATAAACTTCCCTATTTATGCAAATAGAAAAAGAAGCAGTAGTGATGCATGTCATAATCCAGTGAACCATAACTCCATGAAAACCAACAAGTAAAAGAGCATTTTGAAGAAACTCCAACTTACTGTATCATAAGCTTTTTGTATATCAATCTTCATATCACATCTCTTAGCTTCAGTCTTCCTATTATATCCTTTTAAGAGCTCCTGAGAAATGAGAATGTTGTCTTGTATATGCCTTCCAGGAATAAATGCACTTTGGTTAAGACTAACCACTTTGCTAAGTCCTTCCTTTATTCTATTAGTTAGGATTTTACTAATGCATTTATATAATACATTACAACATGTTATTGGTCTAAAATTTGATACTTTATTAGGAGTATCAATCTTAGGCACCAATGCAATTAAAGTAGCATTAATTTCACCAAGCATTTTCCCATTTGAAAGAAGTCCCTTACTTCCATACATATGTGTTTGCCAATACAACTCTAGGATTTAAAAAAAACATGAAGTATACTCATCTGGCCCATCAGATTTAGAAGAGTCAATGTCATACAAAGTTGCCTTGATCTCATCATCAGTCACCATGGTAATCATAGCCAAAGCATCTTCCTCAGATAACCTTGCTTGCATAAAATTCTCCACATCATTAAGGGGCTGCATAGGTTGACTTTTTCCAAGAAAGTTTTTAAAATGATTTACAATTTGCTCAGGGACCTGAACACCTTCAACTCTGCTCCCAAATTCCTTAGATATAGTTTCTATTCTGCTCTTGTTCTTTCTTGTTCTTAGTATGCTATGAAAATTAGCAGAATTTCTGTCTCCTTCCTTTAACCAGTTGATTGTAGCTTTTTGGTGAATAAGTTTAAATTCATCCTTTGCAGCAACAATGTATTCATTCACCAACTGAACTGAACTAAAATTTAAGTCCACATTAAATGGATCAGGATCTAATTTATTTTGAACATCATTGAGTTTTTGTTTTAGTCCTTCAACTTTTTCAAACATATTTCCATTCTTCCAATTCAATTTCTTTAAAGGGTTTTTGAGAATCTTCATCTTTTGCACTACTCTGTACATATGACAACCTCTAACTTCCTTCTTCTAAACTTTCGTCACAATATCCAAAAACTCACTTTTATCAGGTCGATCATAGTTTAGATGGAATTCTAAAATGGTAACTCTTTTTTTTTGAAACCTTTAGGAATAATACAAAATGGGTAGGACTGTGACTCCGTTATAATGATATGGTATGGTAATACCCCATGAGTTTATAGCAAAGGATTTTTAAGGGATTTAGTCCAGTTAAACCCAGAACTGCATAAATCATCAATTTCCATTGAGTTTATAGCATCTCTAAATTCACATATCTCATTATTCAATCCAGAAGAACCATTAGATTGTTCCTCAGGTTTGATTATGACATTAAAATCACCCATTAGATCCCAAGGTTGATTACTAACAAAATTCTTATACACCATCAATGTATCTCATAAACATCTTTTTTTAAGGCTAGAATTAGATGCATAAATAAAGCTGCAAAAAAACTTAACCTTCTTATCAATAGTTTCAATCATGCATAAAATTACTTGCCTACAACTCGGAACCATCATTACATCAACTAAATTCGAGTTCCAACCAATTACAATCCTACAACTTGTAGAACTGTGCACCACATTAAATACCTAATTCCAGTTCCCAAACACCCTATCACATACTTTGCTAATACTTTTCAGCTTCAAATAAGTCTCTAAAATTGCACATACTTGAACCTTTTCAGCTACAATAAACTTCTTAACCTCCTTTTGCTTGAATTCATTACAGATTCCTCTAATGTTGCATGATACAATTTTGGTATCCATAAGATAATCAAATCTTACTGCCCCCGCTCTCATTAACCAATACCTCATCAACTATTATATTAGTCATAACATGATTCAAATTCTTATACACATCTTCTTCATCACTCAATACTTTCTCCTTCCTTTCCATTGCCTCTCACTGATATTTGAAGTAGTTTATCATATCATATGTCCACTCTTTGACCTCAGTACAACTAGGTTGCAACTTCTTTATTATAAACTCATCTACAATCAAACTTTTTGTCAATCAAAGGGTCCACCTCCTCAACTTCATTCTCTTCTTCTGAAAGCACTACATACTTATTAGCATTCTTCCTCATATCTTCCACATTTTCCTTACTAATCTTCCAAATTTTCTCCAAACTATTAGGATCATCAGTACATGACTTCTTTGGAGACTTATTTAGATTTACATTATGTTCTGCAGCAACAGGCTTTGGGTTAGGAACTTTTGGATTAAATGCATACTTCACTTGATTAAACATATTATTCATATTATTAACTTGCTCATTTCCTTGATGTCTATTATTTACTCCCCTAGCAATTCCATTCTTATTCTTTATATTCCTTACTTCCACAAATCCTTCTCTTTCCACCTTGTTTGGCACCTCTTGTAACAATCTCATCAGCAACTTTTGGTTTTACCTTACAATAGCTGATAGAGTGTCAAAAAACATTGTAGTGACTACATCTATCTGGCTTCCAGGAATATTCCACTTTTACCCATTTTGACATCTTAACATTCTTCTGATCATCCACATAATTGATTTCCACTTTGTCTAAGAAATTTTTCCTTGCATCCACTTCAACTAACACCCTTACATACCCTAATCTTCCTGAGCCTTCTTTGCAATATCTAAAGTCATTTGATCCATCATTAATGGCCTCCCCAACCTACTGGATATAGTACTTATTCCTTTGACACTCCAAGCCTCAAGAGAAACATTAAACAACCTAATCTAGATAGGGATTTTACAGGGAGTCTCTTTCTTAATTATTACATTTGGATCCTATTTTTGTACAATTAAAGGTTTCTCATTAACAAGCCAAGGACTCTGATCAATTATGTATTTCATACCTTCTTCCCCTTTAAATTTGAAAAAACACATCGCATCAACATCAACTATAATATCCTTTAACCCATACTTTCCCCACATTCTTCTTATGTTCTATTTAAGTACATTCACAGGCATTCTACACCCAACAAAGTATCTACAAATAGTAAGTTTCCACTTTTCACTCCTTTCCCAAACCAAATCTTCATAAAAAAACTACTACCTTATCTCCTTTGCTATTAATAACAGTAGGAACAACAAACATTTGGTTTCTTTCAGTATTTATCTTAGACAAGGTTTTAGCATAAGATTTCTCCTTATCATCCTCACTAGTATTAATATTATCATCAAAACACTTACTAATATCCTCATTACTACCATTAACATGAACAACATCATTTCTATTCTTACTGACATTATCACAAACACTTACATTGCAAGCATGGCTTTCCATGGCATCTTCATTCAGGTCCATAACAGTATCTACTATCCATTACCCAAACCCTCCTAATAAACATTAATTCCACATCTATCATCCTTACCACTTTCAGCTTCAGCAACCTTATCACTAACATCCTTTTCAGCATCCCTAGACTCCTTACTACTAATTCCCCTGTTTTCATTCTTAGCAATTCTCTCCTCGGTATTATTTTCTCCAATTTTTTCACTTTCACAACCAGACCTAACCCTATTTTTTCCAATTCCATCCACTGATTTATCATCTTTATGTTTTTGACTCTCATTACCCATAACATGATCATTATATTTCATCGGGACTCTTAATTGTCTTTTAGATGATCATTTTTACTCGACATATTAGTAAAACTAAAATGAATTAAAAGTATGTTGAAACGATAGCTAAAATCACAAAATATGAACTATATATAGACAAAATGTTAGCCTCAAATATTGAGTCGAATAAGGAAGTACGTTCACTAAGAATATTAGGTCTTAGTTATTTAATTAAGTAACGTTGTAATAGGCTAGATCGGGTAAACGGGCTCTTTTATGTAAGCTAATTGGTCACATGTATCAGGCGAAAGCCCAAGTAATCCCGAGCCCGGCCCGTAGAAATACCAAGGCGTGTAAGCCTCATGGTTTAACTATAAATAACCTTCTCCAAGGATAGAGAGGGTGCTGGTTCTTATTTGTTTCACACACTTATATGAATTAACCATTCTATTTTCTCTTACTAGAATTCTCTCCCGTCTCTCTATATAATTCTTCCATCCTTCCTTGGGTTATGATATCCTATACTTTACATTTGGCATCAGAGCACATGGGATGATTAGCTAGATTATGTGTGCGTTTTCTTGGTTAGTTTAGATCAAAACTTTGGTTTTTGAAGGTTTATAGTCTTGTTCTTGGTTCTCTTTGATCTTGATGTTTGTGATGTTAAAGTTCATGTTTTTATAGTTGCTATAGCCTTCTAGTACCAAGTTGTGCAAAAGAAACCAAGCAAAAACGTTCAAAAGGGTGATTTTTAGGTGTTTTTAGGTGAAAAACCATGTTTTTCTAGTCAGCGAGTTGAGGTTCTGAGAGATTTCAAAGTAGCGAGTTAAGGTACTGTGTCAGAGAAGAGTCTATCGGACCTTACTATTCCAAAATAGTTTCCTTTTTGCAGGTATCGAGTTACAAGTAGGCAATTACAGTACTGTTAGTAGCAAGTTAAGGTAGCGAGTTAAGGTAGTGAGTTGACTTTTCTTGCAGGTAGCGAGTTGAGGTAGCGAGTTAAGGTAGCGAGTTGGTGTAGCGAGTTGATAGGCACATTGAAGAAATTTTCCAAGGTTAAAGTCAAACGTTACGCTGTCCAAATTTTTTAGAATAGCGAGTTGTCAAAGATTCTAGCGATTTGAGCTTAGCGAGTTGTCAGAATAACGAGTTATCAGAACAGCGAGTTACAGGGTAGCGAGTTGTGGACTTTTGGACTAAATTTTCAACTTGACAAATTTCAACCTATAACCTTAACAAACTTGAACAACAATTCACCAATTCAAACAATCAGTCACCACTTTTTAACATACAATCACTAATCATTGTAACGATCCCAAGTTTATTATAATACAATTAATCAATCAACAATTAATAATTATTTCACGGTTTCTTCTTGATTTTGTGAAATCCCGCAAAAGATTCCAATTCTTTTCTCGGTTTCAATCATAGACTTGTAAAATCCCGTGGACGTTAATTGTTTTCCTTTTACCACAACTTCAATCACAACACATCTACTTAAGATCCTACAATCATTTTCACTTCAATTCACGGTAAAATGGAAACGAACGATAATTTATCTTCGTGTTCGGATTTAGATGAACAAGAGCTACAACAACTGCAAAAGCAAGCAAAGATTTTGAAAGAGAACTCCCTGAACACATTCAATGCACTTAAAACAACCACTCAACGTCTCAAAAGGTAGACTTTCACAAACTGTCCATCGTTCCAATAAGAATTTGCACACCTCTTTCATACTAACGTTAGAACTTTCAAGTTTGAGTTATCTCAAAACATGAATAACTTAGAAAAGCAACTCAACAATGAAATACTTCACGAGAAGGATTCCAAGTTTACTTTAAGTGTGATCAAAGTGCAGTTTGACAAGTTCATACATTCTGACGTGTTAAAGCCTATCGATCCTTATTCAAGCTCTGCTTCATATGATCGAGAAGTAAGAAAGAACTTCAAAGATTACACTCAAATGGAAGCTCAAATATTCAAGGAAACAATCATTCAAAACATGAACTCCATTGAGCAATGTATTGTTGAAAGAGAAAGTCATGAACAAAAGCTTCAGAATAGGTTGAAAAGGTTGAATGAAAGAATGATGCAGATTCAAGAGTGCAAGGTTCAAGAAGTTAAAGCATCAGATGCTAGTTCGAGAGACAATGACTGCAGTAGGATTGTATCAGACAATGGGAATGTTCAAGGTTTAGAGAATCAAAGCAACACATCTGGAGATGAAAGCAGTAGGTCAAGGAATGAATTCAATGACAAAAGCAATTCTGGGGATGATACGGACATCAGCCCTTCCTATGACATAAAACCAATGGTTGAGGTACCATATACTGCTAAATATAATGTGTTTGTTGTTGACACACAACATTCTGAGCAACCTGAATCCATTAGTAACACATGTGTAGTGGAAACGGGTGATAGTAATGTCATTCCTGATTCACCAGATATGTGTGATAATGATATTCAGAATGACCAAAATGCTGTAGAATGTGATAATGAGCGTGTTGCGCTTGCTAATTTAATTGCAAATTTAAAACTTGATGTCGATGAAAATAAAAAGATTCAAAAGCAATTAAAGAAAGCAAACACATCACTTGCTCAAGAATTGACTAAGTGCAAATCTATTCTTGCGAAAACTAGTAGAACTTTGGGGGAATCTAATAGTATTCGGGATAGTTGTCTAGTTGCACTTCAAAATAAACAGACTGAGTTTGGAGGTACAAGACATTTTAATGGACCGTAATGTTCTGACTATTGAGAAACTTGGAGATAAGTTAAATGGAAACTCTTGGACTATTAGCCAAAAGACATTGGACATAAATAAAGTTTAAAACTTAAGGCATATTAAATTTTTGTAGTCAAAGAGAAAACACGATGAGTTAGTCAAAAAGAGGCTTTTACAAAGTCACATTACGAATGGTCTTGTAAAGAGGAATACAAATGTTAATAACGGTTTTCAAAACTTAAGGAAGAAAAAGACATTGACAAAATGATTTTAATGGAAAAGCAATTAAAGTTTTTTAATAATAAATTGTTTACAAAGAATGCAATCAATCCAAACCCATTCATATTTGTTAGCAACCCAAATGCCAACATTTAATGAACAGACCTACCTTTGCCAATCTAAGTTTATATCAAAAAGGCTCAATCTGGGCTAACCTTATTTGTTATGAGATCCACATGACCAATATGATATGCAAACAGGACTCGTCCCCGTAGGGAAGAGACATGTCTCTTGAATGAGAGAGCTCGTTCAAAATTAATTAAAGAATTATGTGAACCCTAAGATTACACAAGTTAAAAATTGTCTTTATGAAATTTTTAAGCCCCCAACCCAGGAATATCAAATACAGTTGGCTCACGCAAATGAAGAAAGGAAGAAAATGTGGAGAAAATCTTTTGTGAAAACAAAACCAAATATTTTCAAAAACATCAATTTCTTACCTGTTTCCAAGTCAATAAGCAAAAGTAGACAAGCATATAATGTCATAACAAACAACATAAATCATCTTAGAGAAATTGTCGGCTTGGGTAAAACATTCACAGGATCATCTTAATCTTCGTGACCCAACTGCTCATGATATGGAAATCCTAATTAAGACATGTTTGATGCCTCTTTCCCTTAAGACACAGAATGATAGTTTTGCATTTGTTCATGAACTTAAGCAAGAAATGCATGCTGATCTAAAGTACGTTGAATCCCTTGAAAAAGAAATTGGCAAACTTGAATCTGATAAAGCAGAATTTTCAAACATCTATGATATGCTCTTGCAAGAATGTGTGTCTAATGATGTTATGTGTTCTTATTTGCATTCGTTATCTGATTTAGATGCTCATGCTGAATTGCAATGCTTATATGTTCATAAAGTGAAAGAATGTGAATGTCTTGCACAAAAGCTTTCAAAACAAACTGAATTTGTTAGTAAAGAGATTTACAATGAGCTTTTAAGAAGTTTTGCTAAATTAGAAAAACACTCAATTTCTCTTGGACTCGCTTTACAGCAATGTCAAGAATAAATGAAAAATGACATAATTTGCAAAGAAAAAGCGTCAAATCTTTTTCAAAAAGAACGTGAATAATATTTCGAAATACAAGACTTGAAAGCTCAACTGTAAGACAAGAACATTGCTATAAGCGAGTTAAAGAAACTTATTGAGAAGATGATAGGTAAGAGTGTGGATACTAATTTTGGAAAACAATCAATCTTGGGGAAACCGCCTTTGCAACCAATCAAAAATCAACCAGTGGTAAGACAACCAACTGTCTATAAATCTATACGATCCTAATTGCCAAGACATCAGTTTGCCTTCCAAGTTGGTGTGTCGCATGATTTGAAAAAACCAGTCACTCCACATTCTTGGCCTCAAGTTAGAAAATCGTCTTTTGCTAAGCCTTATAATGTGAATGCACTTGGTCCTTTTAGGAAAATCCCAAAGCTTGTGTCATTTCAGTCACCAAGGGAATCTGTAGGCTCAAATGACATGGTTCATAACTACTACCTAAAGGAAGCTAAGAAAAAGGCACAACTTCAGAAAGACAAAGCATTGAATACCAAACCTAGTGTGCAACAATCTGCTAGATTACCAAACACTAATAATGGTAACAAACCGAAACCTAGAACTTTAATCAACAACCTAGGAATTGGCCACCATCTATGAGTAGTCGTGTATCGAATAAAACTGTTCACACAACAGAACCACCTAGGAATCAAAAGCCTTCCTTGAAGTCAAAAGACTTGGCATGTCCTACATGCAAAAAATGCATTTACAGTGCAAATCATGATGAGTGCATCTTACAATACCTCTCAAAGGTAAATTCTCATGCCTCTACACAGAAAAAGGATGCACAATCCTATAAGACAACAAAGAGATATATACCCGTAGAAAGAAAAGCAAATCTAAGAATCATGGTAGACAGATCCCCATAGGACAAAGGTATTCTCCAAATAAGCCCTCTAATGTGTATCTGAAAACAACGCCTCTTAGATATGGTCTTACATGGAAACCAACGGGTAGAATCTTTAATCAAGTTGGTCTTAAGTGGATTCCCATTAAAAAGCCATCTCTTTAATGTAAATATTCTATCAACATCTGCTTTGTATAAACATTCCATTTTTAATTATGTTAGAAAATACTTTTGAAAAAAAAATATTCTTCTCGACGTGTCTCTTGGAATAGATAACATTTACGTACCTAGAAATGTTGATTAATATCGACACAGGCGTGTAAATGAAGTTCGAATAGGAGTTTCAAATGCTTTCAAAACATGTCATTTCTATTTTTCTCAATGGCTTGTTATTAAATGACAGATAACAACCCGGTCTTTAAATAAAGGAAAGTGTGTAATCATGTACATTTATCCTCACAACGAGAAGATAACAACTTCTCGGACTTGAGCTGACATAAAAAGTCAATTCAAAAGACATTCAAAGTCTTTCAAGCTCAAGTAACATTGGTTTTTCACAACACGTTGAACAAAATTTTTCAAGAATTTCTCAAAAGGTTCTTCAAAATCTTTCAAAATTATGTGTTCGACACTCCCTCCTCATGCATCTTTCAAAAGTTGAATCATTTTTTAGAAGTGAATCAATTTTTAAGGGGGAGTCTTTTCGAAAAACAATGTTTTAATGTTTTTGGATACTCTAGTTAAATTCTTTCGGTATTCAAAACATTTACACTAATATCTTAACAACAACTCAGTAATAATGATGTCTACTCAATACATTGTATGTTATAAGATGATTAAGTGTTTGAGCATAATTTTTCAAGAATTCTTCAATGACAATTCATAATCTATCAAAATTGTGTGCTCACCAATGCTAACCCTCAATTTTATATTCATTTTACAACTTGGTATCATTGTTTTTGGTGTCAAACATATGTAAAATCGAGGAGGAGCAAGTTCATGTTCCATATAATTCATGCTAAGAATAAAAGTCTTCCCACAGAATTTTCATGACAAATTTTAATCACAAAGTATTTCAAAAACTAAGTGAATTAGTATTTAAAATAAGGGGAGAAATGTAATTAAAATGTGATCTTGAAAATAATAAGTGATCTAATCGACTAATAGTGCTTGATACTCTTCGGAAGAGGTTTATGGTTATGATCTTATACCCAACAACATCTTAATTCACGACGATTCTGAAGTCATAAGGTGGTTAGGTTAGGCATTAGTCCTATGATCCAGCCAGAACCGGAGGGATCTACCCAAGGACATCCCATAGTTAGAAATAGCAGTCCTTAGGTATGATTGGAGATGAATGAGTATAAGGGAATAATGTCGACTAAGATTGAGCTAACACTGGAACAATCACAACAAGGTGTTAGTAATGACGTCTTGGTAAGCATTGAAGGGGTTGAAGAATTAAAAAGAAATGTATGGATAAAGGGTGAAAAGAAAGAAGCCCCTCCACACACTTTAGGCATAACCGGTTCAATACATAAGTCTATCTGTTTTCACAAAAGATGAATTCTGATATGAAGACGACAATCATAGACCATTGATTGCAATTGCACAACCCTTCCAGCCGATTCGAGTTTCTCTCAAAAGAAACTTGTCTCATTTGTCACGGAGATGCACACGACTTCTATTGACTTTCTCACTCCGAGTTAGTTGATATTGAATAGGTGGCAGTCTGCTCCAACCTCCGAGTACTAAAACCAAAATGCACTAATCGAGTCTAGAGCCAAGAGATCAATAAAATAAATCTCATTAGGACACATTCCATTACAAACACTTGTTGAACACCAATAAGTTCACAAGCTGTTAACAAAAGTCCTACGCATTATCCTTGTGATTTTGCCAGAACATCCGAGTGATACTTAAGTATTCACCGTGAAGATGGAAATCCTGCTTGAGCCAACCATCATATATTGCACTTGGTAGGTGACTTGCGCGATTCTATATGAATCAAACTTGTGTCAACTGGAAAGAAACGATGGTGCGATTCTATGTGAATCAAACTTGTTCCAGTAAATGAATTAATGACCCAATAAGAAAGATAGTAACTATCTGATTCACTCATATCGTGTTGTCTGCTTTGAGACGTTCCGGTATTGAGAACAAGCAAGTACGGTGAATCTGATGCATACGTGTTAGAGGATCTAACACTTTGATCTGGAAACCCTGTCAAGGAGGTTCTTCTAAATTGAACCTACCTGATCACAGGTACAATATTTATACTGTAAAATGGTCCTTACGGAACCAGAGGTTAATGCAACCGACCTCCGACAATGACAAAATCCATATTCGCCATATCTGCTGTTTATCACTAACATTAAATGCAAGATGGGGGGGGGGGGGGGGGGGGGGGGGGGGGGGGGGGGGGGGAAACAAACGACGTGTTTGCAGCTCATTCCCAGCATAGTCCGATTCATTTACCCACATGCTCATGTCAAGACTTAAAAAGACATACTATAAGCATCAAGATTCAAGAATCAAGAAAGCTCAAGTATTAAAGACAAAGACTTCCGCTAACTCTGATATTAATGATCCCTCCTCAAAAACCAAGCTTCAGGGGAGATTATTAGAGATCTTTCAATAAGATGCAAAGTATGAGCATGTTGGTCAAGACACAAGATCGTAAGGTGGCAAAGACGATCAAGACTGAAGGATAAAGATTTAAAGATCTCGGATGTAAAGACGAAGTCGAAAGACAATGACAAAGGCTCAAGATCAAAGATCGCAAAGCATAAAGGAACAAGCCTACAACGTAGACAGAGACAAAGATCACAAGAGCTTAACGACAAAAGCAATCTCATTGATCTCACGAAGGAGTGTCACATTGAACTCACTTCGGGGGAGATTGTTAGCCTCAAATATTGAGTCAAACAAGGAAGTTCGTTAACTAATAATATTGGGTCTCAGTCATTTAATTAAGAAACGTTGTAATAGGCTAGAACAAGTAAACGAGCTCTTTTATGTAAGCTAATCGGTCACGTGTATAAGGCGAAAGCCCAAGTAATCCCGAGCCTAGCCCGTAGAAATACCAAGGCGTGTAAGCCTCATGATTTAACTATAAATACCCTTTCCAAGGATGAAGAGGGTGTTGGTTCTCATTTGTTTCACACACTTGTATGAATTAACCATTCCATTTTCGCTCACTAGAATGCTCTCCCTTCTCTCTCTACAATTATTCCATCCTTCCATGTGTTATGATATCCTATACTTTACATAAAAACAGGAATTGAATTAAGATTAAGACTAAACTTGAATTCAATGTTTTAATTAAAAATTTAAAGGATGGGGAGAGAAAGAGGGAGGGAGAGAGAGAGAGAGAGGGGAAGAGGGAGGGAGAGAGAGGGAGATAAAGAGAAAGGGAGAGAGAGAGAAGGAGAGACAGGGAGAGAGAGGGGGAGGGAGAGGGAGAAAGAGAGAAAGAGAGAGAGAGAGGGAGAGAGAGATAGAGAGAGAGATAGAGAGATAGAGAGAGAGAGAGAGAGAGAGAGAGAGAGAGAGAGAGAGGGAAAAATATAGACGGAGAGAGGGGGAAAAGAAGGGTAGGGATGCGCGAGAGTGGTAAGTGAGAAAGGGAGAGGGAAAGAGAGAGAGAGAGAGAGAGAGATTGAGAGAGAGAGAGATGGAGAGAGAGAGAGAGAGATGGAGAGAGAGAGAGAAAGATGGAGAGAGAGGGGGAGAGAGAGAGAGGAGAGAGAGAGAGAGAGAGAGAGAGAGAGAGAGAGAGAGAGAGAGAGAGAGAGAGAGAGAGAGAGAGAGAGAGAGAGAGAAGAGAAAAGAGAGCAAGAAAGAGAGAGAGAGATGAGAGAAGAGAGATTGATGAAGAGAGGTAGAGTTGCATTGTTGAGAGACGTTTGTATTATATTTTTTCCTGATATTGATGAAGAAGATTGTTGTTTCGTAGATAATTGAGATGATGGAAGAGAGAGAGAGGGAAAGAGAGAGATAGAGAGAGAGAGGAAGAGAGAGAGATGGAGAGAGAGAGAGAGAGAGAGAGAGAGAGAGAGAGAGAGAGAGAGATGGAGAGAGATGATTGAGAGAAGATGATTGAGAGAAGGAGAAGGAGAGAGGGGAGGGATGAGGGAGCGAGGGAGAGGGAGAGAGAGAGGGAGAGAGAGAGAATGAAAAGGAGGAGAGAGAAAGGAGAGAGAGATGAGATGATTTTTTTTTGGCGACGAGCTGAGTAGAGAGAGAATGAGAGAGATGAAGATGAGAGGGAGAGAAGGGAGATAGATAGGGATGATGGAGAAAGATTATGGAGAGAGAGGGAGAAAGAGAGATGGAGGAAAGTGGGTGAGAGAGGAGGGGAGAGAGAGAGAGGCGAGAGACATGGAGATAACGTAGAGAGGGAGAGAGAGAACGAAAGTTTTTTCAAGGCATATGTCGTATAAGTTATGTGAGTATTATTAGAGGACTGTATTCTAGGTTATCTGAAGAATTGACGAATGCGGGATGTAGTTCTATTTTTACTAAGCTTCATGTATTACGAACCAGAGACGCCGAGAGAGAGAGAGAGAGAGAGAGAGAGAGAGATAGAGAGAGATTATGTATAGAGAGAGAGATAGAGAGTTGAGAGAGAGCTAGAAGAGAGAGAGGAGAGGAGAGATGGAGGAGATTGAGAGAGAAAGAGAGAGACGTGACGATTGAGGAGAGAACTGAGATGGAGATGAGAGATTTCTGAGAGAATCTAATTTGGATTGAGAGAGTGGAGAGTAGGAAGAGAGAGAGGGAGAGAGAGGGATGGAGAGAGAGGGAAGGGGGAGAGAAGAGGAAGGGAGGATGAGAGAGATTGGGGGAGGAGAGAGAGAGAGAGAGAGAGAGGGAGAGATGAGAGAGAGAGAGAGAGAGATGAGAGAAGGAGAAGGAGAGAGGGAGGGGAGAGGGAGAGAGAGGGGAGATGGAGAGAGAAAGAAAAATGCGAGAGAGAGAATGAAAAAGGGAGAGGAGAGAGAGAGAGAGAGAGAGAGAGAGAGAGAGAGAGAGAGAGAGCGAGGGAAGATTTAAGATAGGGAGATAGGAGAAGAATAATTAGAGAGAGGGAGAGAAATGAGATGGAGGAAGAGGGAGAGAGAAGAGGGGGGAGAGAGGAGAGGGAGAGTAGAGACAATGGAGATACATAGAGAGGGGGAGAGACGAGAGAGGAGAGAGAGAGATGATGAAACGTAGAGAGAGAGAGAAAGATTGAGAGAGATAGAGAGAGAGAGTGATAGGAGAGAGCAGAGAAGAGAGAGAGGAGAAGTGAGAGAGAGATGGGAAGAGAATGCGGAGAGAGAGAGAGATAGAGAATGGAAGAGAGATTGAGAGAGAGGAGAGATAGAGAGAGACGAGAGATGAGAGAGAGAGATGAGACGAGAGATAGAGCAGAGAGGAGAGAGATACGCGATAGGAAGAGAGAGAGGGGTCCGGAGAGAGAGGGATAGAGAGAGAGGGAGGGAGAGAGAGAAGAAGGGAGGGAGTAGAGATGGGGGAAGGGAGAGAGAGGAGAGAGAAAGGAGAGAAGAGATTTCGAGAGAGAGAGAGAAGAGAGAGAGAGAGAGTGTGAGGGAATGAGAGAGGGAAGGAGAGAGAGAGGATGAGAGGAGAGAGAGAGATGAGTAGAGAGAGAGAGTGGAAGTGCAGAGAAGAGAGAGACGACGAGATGAGAGCTGAGAGTGGATAGTGAGAGAGGAGGCTTTTGTTGTGAGAGCATGCTCAGAGAGAGATAGATAGATAGATAGATAGAGAGAGAGAGAGAGAAAGAAAGAGAGAGATAGAGAGAGAGAGTGGGAGAGAGAGAAAACGGGGGGAGAGAGAGGGGGGGAGAGAGAGGTAAAGAGTGAGAGGTGAGGGAGGAAGAGAGAAAGAGAGAGGGGAGAGAAAGTGAGTGAGAGAGGAGAGAGATAGATTTTAGATGAGAGAGAGATAGGTAGATAGATAGAGAAAGAACAGAAATAGAGAGAGAGAGAGAGAGAGAGAGAGAGATAGATAGTTAGATAGATAGAGAATGAAATAGAGAGATAGAGAGGAGAGAGGAGAAGGAGAAAATGAGGGAGATGAGAGGGTCGGGAGGGAGAGAGGTTGATCGGCGAAGGAGGGAGGGAGGAAGAGAGAGAGGGAGAGAGAGAGAGAGAGAGAGAGAGAGAGATCTGAGAGGAGAGAGTGAGGGAGGGAGAGGGAAGATGTGAGAGATAGAGAGGGGGAGATTAAAGAGAGGGAGATGGATAGAAAGGGGAAGATGATAGAGAAGGAGATGAAGAGAAAAGGAGGAGGAGAGAGAGGAAGAGAGAGAGAGAGAGAGAAAGAGAGAGAGAGAGAGAGAGAGAGAGAGAGAGAGAGAGAGAGAGAGAGAGAGAGAGAGAGAGAGAGAGGGAGAGAGAGAGGGAGAGAGAGAGGGGAGAGAGAGAGAGAAAGAGAAGGGAAGAGATAGATGAATATAGAGATAGAGAGAAGGAGGGAGAGAGATAGAGAGAGGGGAGAGAGAGAGAGAGAGGGAGAGAGGAAGAGAGAGAGAGAGAGAGAGAGAGAGAGAGAGAGAGAGAGAGAGTATGATGGATCGAGAGATGAGATCGAGACTGACGAGAGATGAGTGTTGCCTTTTGGAGAGATTGTGGATGAGAGAGAGGAGAGGTAAAGGGAGAGATAGAGAGAGTGAGAGAGAGAGAGAGAATGAGGGAGAGGATAGAGAGAGGGAGAGAGAGAGAGAGGGAGGGGACGAGAGGGAGAGGGAGAGAGAGAGAGGATGAGAGAAGGAGGGAGACAGAGGGAGATAAAGGAGAGTGGGAGGTGAGAGAGGGAGAGAGAGAGAGAGAGAGAGAGAGAGATAGACCTTTTTGGGAGAGTTGAGGAGAGGAGGAGAGAGAGATGGTGGGAGAGGGGAAGAGGGAGGGAAAGAGAGAAAGAAGGAAAGGGAGAAGAGTGTTGAGACAGAGATGAGAGAGATAGGAAGAGGAAGACGAGAGAGATTGGAGACGAAAAAAGTTGGACGAGAGTTTTTTATTCGGAGACGAGATTGGATATTTGGTCCTAATCAAGATGTTAGAACTTAGTTCGTTCGAGAGAGAGAGATTGAGAGAGAGTAGAGAGAATAGAGTGAGAGAGAAGAGAGAGATAGAGTGGAGAGTGAGAGAGAGAGAGACTAGAGGGAGAGGAGGACAATGGGATGGAGAAAGAGAGAGGGAGAGAGAGATGAGAGGGAGAGAAAAGACAGGGAGCCCTTGACGGAGAGAGAGATAGAGGGACGAGGGAGATAGAGAGAGGGGGGAGAGAAAAGAGGGAGGAAAGGAGAGGAGAGAGATAAAGAGAAAGAGATGAGAGAGAGAGACAGGCGGGGGGTGGAGAGAGATAGGGAAAGAGAGGGAGGGAGGATGAGAAGGGAGGAAGAGAGAGGGATGGAAGAGTGAGATTGAGAGGGGGAGAGAGATTAGGATGAGAAAGAAAGAGGACGGTGATGAGATGAGGAAAGTGATAGAGATAGAGAGATAGAGAATGAGAGAGAGAGAGAGAGGGAGATGGTACGAGAGTGAGAAAGAGAGGGAGAGGGATAGAAGTAGAGAGAGAGAGAGAGGGGTATGGGGGGAGAGGAGAGGGGAGGGAGGGGAGAGAGACGAAGGAGAGAGAAGAGTAGAAGTAGACGAAGATGATGAGAGAGAGATTAAGAGAGATAGAGATAGAGAGAGGATTATTGAGAGCAGAGAAAGGGAGGAAGAGAGTGGGAAATGAGAGAGATATGAGGGGGAGAGAGAGAGGGTGAGAAAGAGGAGTATGGGAAGGATGAGGAGGGGGGGGAGGGGGAGGTAGAAGAGAGAGAGGAGAGAGAGAGAGTGGAGAGAGAGGGAAAGAGATGAGAGAGAGAGAGAGAGAGTAGAGAGAGAGGGAGAAAGGAAAGGATTGGGGGTGAGAGAGAGGGATAAAGAGAGGAGATAAAAGAGAGGGAGTGGAGAGAGAGGAAGAAAGGAGAGGGAGAAGGAGAGGTCAAAAGAGGGAGAGGATGAGGGGGATTGAGGGTGAGAGAGGAGTATAGATGAGAGAGAAGCGAAATGAGATGGAGGAGAGTGGGAGAAAAGTGAGGAGGATAGAGAGATAGAGAGAGATTGAGGAGAGAGAGGTTAAGAGACGAGAGAGTGAGAGAGAGACGAGAGAAGATGAGAGGAGCGAGAGGGGGGGGGGAGAGGAGCGAGAGGATAGGGGAGAAAGAGAGAGAGGGAGAGATAAAGAGAGAGAGAGAGAGTAAAAGAGAGATAGAGGGAGTGAAAGAAAGGTAAGAGAGGGGAGAGACAAAGAGGAAAGAGAGTGAAGGAGAGACGAAAAGAGAGGGAGAGAGAGAGATAAGAAGAGAAAGGGAGAGAGAGGGCGGAAGGAGTAGTGAGGTGAGCGAGAAAGAGGGAGAGAGAGGGGATAAAAAGAGAGGGAGAGAGAGAGGGTTCGATAGAGAGCGAGGAGAGAGAGAGAGAGAGTGGGAAGAGAGTCTCTTGGGTTTTTAGAGAGGAGGGAGAAAGAGAAGGTAAGGAGAGAGAGAGAGAGGTAAATGAGAAGGAGAGAAGGACGAGAAGGAGTCGAGAAAGAGAGAGAGAAGTGAGTGATGTGAGAGAGAGAGAGTGAGACAGTTCTGGAGAGAGAGAAGACAAATATCTTTGTTTGTTTAGGACTTCATTTTGAAGTACAGAAGCATTTGACCATTTTTCAAGTTTTACCTTGAATTCATCTCTTTCTTTTAAGGCTTGATTGTTAGCCCTAAAATATGGTGACTAATCCGGAATTACATTTATCATTTATAGTCGAGTCAGGTTAGTTTAGCTAGTCGATATCGGGACTATAAATACTCCCTCCATACTTCCATGGAGGGGTAGGAGTTCACATTATAAAGTGTGAGTGTGTGTGTGGTTCCTTTTTCTCTAAAAAACCACACACATACAAACACACTCCTTCTTCCTCTTTTTTCTTCTTCTTCTCTTTTCTCTCTTTTTCTCTCTAATAATATGGCTCAATTTCTTTTCCATTTTACCAAGCCTCCGGATCATTGTTCAAAGGGTGAATCGTGCTAACAAAGGGAGAATGAGGTAGAGATAGAATGAGACAGATAGGGAGATGGATAGCAAGAGAGAAGGAGAGGGAGAGCGAAAGAGACAGAGAGAGAGAGAGAGAGAGAGAGAGAGAGAGAGAGGGGGTGTGAGAGAGAAAGTGAGAGATATATAGAGATAGAGAGAGAAGGAGAGAGAGAGGAAGAAAGAGGGAGAGAGAGGAGGAGAGATAGAATGGGGGAGAGAAGGAGAGAGAGGGTGAGAGAAGGATAAAGAGAGAGAGAGAGATTGAAAGAGAGAGAGAATGAAAGAGAGTGAGAGAGAGGGGGAGAGAAGGAGAAGGAGAGAGAGAGAGGGGAGAGGGAGATGGATAGCGAGAGAGATGGAGAGGGATAGCAAAAGAAACAACAAGAGAGAGAGAGAGTGAGATGGAGGGGGAGGGAGAGGGGGAGCAAGAGCGCAGGAGATTAGGAGAGAGGGATAGAGAGAGAGAGAGAGAGAGAGAGAGAGAGAGAGAGAGATATAGAGAGGTGTTTAACTATATATATATATATATATATATATATACATGAGTAATATTTTTTCACGTAGACACGGGGACAATTGATAAGACAATAATCAGTGGTTCCACCTCTGACTGGCAAAACGAGCAAAAAAGGGAAGGCATATTAATGCCTCTAGTAACGAGATTATCTCGGGTGGCTAATTTATTAATAGACGCTCTCTAAATGTTAGTACAAAATTTGTCACGGGTTAGAAAGATGGATCTGGATAGATACTGGACTGGGCCAATGGGTGAGATCTTGTACTAAACCAAGTAATGAGATTGATTCCCTGCATAATCAAAGATAAACCGTTAGTCTTACCATGGGGATGGACCCCATGATTAGACTCCGGCGTGAGAGTAAGTACACATATTTGTCAGAGAATGTCAGAGTGTGTGTGTGTGTGTAAAATATAATTAGAGAATCGTACATTGTGGGGTGTTAGAGTACCCCTTTTTATAGGTGAGCCAAATATTAGGTTTTCCTAGTATTTCTCTTGGGCCTGTTGATGGGCCGAAGTAGGACCCTCGTAAGGCAAGAGTCCGCTTGTAATCGTGACTTGCGGATATGGGCTTGCCTATCGGACTTCCGCTGGCCTGCAGAAGTATCCTCTAGAAACCTTTCGTCCGTCTTACTGCCTCTGGACCGTAGCCAGTTTGGCCTGGGCTTAGCTTTGGTCCGTTGTGCTTTTTGACTGTTCTATTGGGCTTGGGCCCATGTATGACTTATGTAGTCCAGTTCCAAAGGCCTGCTCTACATGTTATACGTCATCAAGTCCCCTCAGTCTAGTATGTCTATTGCGTGTGGCTTAGTAGCGTGCGGTAGATATTACTAGACTCAGGTTATAGGATTGTTCTTTTCCTTGCATCTTCCGCGATTATTAGTTTCTCCGCGACGTTTCTTTTCCCTTGTTAGGTGAGATGTGGGTGACGTGGTTGCGTTGTGGCCTTTCACATTCTGACTGATTTGACGGTTTAGTCCACTTGCTCCACTGTCATCACTATTTTTACTTTTGATCCTAACCGTTGACTCGGAGGTCATGGCCACGTATAAGCATCTGAAAAGACCTTGAATTTAATATACCGAGAGTATAAATACTCGATTTGATTTTCATTGTTTTCCTTTTCATCTTCTTTCACTTATTCGCCATTGTTAAGATTTTTTAAGCTTTTAAACCTTGTTTCATGTGTGCTTTACCATTCTTCGAAGAGTTTCAAGTGTTCAGGTTAAGTTTCTAAACTCCTTTCTTCCATTATGAGTGCCATTACAGATATTAAGTGTGCCCTTACCCAGAAAACACTTGATGCTTTTTGTTCGAAGTATCACATCCCGGATGAGGTACACCCTGTTTTGCCCAATCAGAACGACACCATGCATGAAAGGCCTATCGGGAAGATTGGATTGTACACTAGATTTTTTGATTATGCCAACTTTAGGTTGCCCTTGTCTGTTTTCCTTGTTGATGTGCTTAGGCACTTTCGTATCAATATACTCCCTCCGTCCCAAAATTATTGTCTTCCGACAAAAAACACACAGTTTAAGAAAAGTGCATTTAATACTGCTTTCTCTTTCTTACTTTTTGACAGAATGACAGTTTTACCCTTAGCTAATTAATTAAAGTCTTCTTTAAAGTTTGTAATTATAATTTCAAACAAGGGTAATATAGTAAACTTGATCAAAATTCCCTATCTATTTTTAGTAGTGGACAATTATATTGGGACATCCCAAAAAGGAAACGTGGACAATAAAAATGGGACGGAGGGAGTATCTCAACTGTCCGTGATTGGTGCCGCCAAGGTTTCCCATTTTGAAATCTTGTGCCGTGTCTATGGGGTCATACCAACGGTTGGGCTATTTCGATGCTTTTATGTAAATTCCAAAAAGAATGGATGGATGTCATTTAGTAAACGTTCTGACTCGTCCCTTTTAGTATATATATGTATAAATAATATAAATACGTAATAAGGATAAGATCAATAATAGAGAGATAAGTATTCTGTAAGGCTTTTAAAAGAGGAAATTACTTTTAACCAAAACAAAATCCCTAAAAAACCTTCCCGGGTCGTTTCCCGTCGAGGTGTGAATTGAAAATCGTGATTTAGTTCGTGATCGCGTTTTTTGAATGATTCAATGATTTTTTGGTTTGTTTTCTATTTCTACAATCTAAAATGCAAAAACAAATAAAAGAAACCCTAAAACGAAAGCAATTTAAGCTAAAAACCTAAAAACGATAACGGGATGTAAATCCCGTTCTTTAAAAACCTAAAATCTAAAATTTTAACCCTACGAATGCAAAATTAATTTTCAACAAACCTAAATGATAAAAGAAAATTTTCTAAAAAAGAATTATATTTTTTTGACTTTTATTTAATTTTTTATGAATTAAAAACAGTTTTTATCTAAATTAAATATTAAAAATACTAAACTATTTATAAAAATTCTAAAAAAATTACAAAAAGTGGCTTGAACTAAGCTAATCCTAAGAAAAATAAAATGGTGAACACAGCTTATCAAATAAGCTACGAAATAAGCAGAAAAGGGCTTATAAGCTAAACTGGCTAAAAAGGTGTAAAAGAATAAAAGATGCAAAAGAAAACGGAAAAGACCCAAGGGCGCTAGTGGTTGTGTGTGGTGTGTTGTGTGTTATAAAGGTTGAGTGGGTAGAGGTCAGGGGTTCGAGCCTTGCTCACCCCTGACTTCCCTACTCCCTTTTTTTTATTTTTGAAAATTTCTTTTTGAAAAAGCTAAAGGACCTAAAAATAAGCAACTTTTGAAAAATGACTTTTTATACAAACCACAAATAAGCACGGAATAAGCTCTTAAAAGGGACAGAATTAGGTTTTTTACACTAAAACACTGAAGGCTAAGCTGTTTGACCTTTTAAGCACAAATAAGCAACACAAGAGACAAATAAGCTATAAGATATAAAGCCCTAACCCTAATAAGCACATATGAACAAAAGTTAAACAATCAAATAAGCAGTAAAGCTTTAAAAAGCCATTAAGCTTTTTGGCTAAAAATGTTACCCAAACAGCCCTATGGACACTTTTCTAGCTTATTTTTAAGCTAGAAAAGGGATCCTTATGGCTTAGTAGCTTATATGACCTTAAAGCTTGTACTATAAGCTACACTAATCAGCAAAAAAATGAGTTTGAAACTCAAATGAGCCATGAAATTTGCTTATGAAAAAGGCAGCATACACAGAATTCACTCTTTTTGATTTTTTATAAAAAAACTAAATGGCTGTTTTGCAGACTAAATTAAGCTATCTAAAATAAGTTCAACATATATAAAGTAAGCTGAAACAGATTAACTACTCACTACAAAGAGCTTGTGCACAAATTTTTAGAAGCTAAAACCTACTTTTACTCATCTAAATTTAATATTAAAATGTGACTTTTAAAAACTTAAAAACTGACTTGACAGGTTTGAGTTTTAAAACCACAAAACTAAAACACACTTGACCAATTCTTTCCTACTGCATTTAAACACCAAAAACAACACAAAAACAAAGCTTTAAGGTTGTTTTTAAAAGCCTTATCAAATAAGGACTTGAAATTTATTTTGTCGCCACATATTCAAACACCTTTTAGTCAAAACTTAAAAACTAACTTTAAGACTTTAAAACTCTTGAAAACAGCTTAAAATTACTTAAATAAGGCTTGTAAAAGTTGGCTAAGTGACCCAAATAGTTCTTTTAACAATTTTGACCCACTTTGGTCCTTAAACCAAACACCCCTTAAAGAACTGGTTTTGCATTTTTAACTTATAAAACACAGTTTTAAACTTAAATTTTG
>BQNB010078749.1:0-30457 GCA_026074375.1 Tanacetum coccineum | reverse complement strand
GAGCTACTTGGTAGGCTACTTGTAAGGTCATGGTGAGGTTGGTTTAGGGCTTGTTTTAGGGTTTAGGGTTTTAATTTTGAGTTAGGGGTAGGCCTTAGGATAGATTAATGTTTAGGATTAATGTTAGGATTGAGGTTTAGTGTTTAGAATTAAGTTTTAGGGTTTAGGATTAAGTTTTAGGGTTTAGTTTTAAGGTTTAGGGTTTTAAAATGAAATTAGAGTTTTTAGGGTTTTGTTTAGGGTTTAAGGTTTTAGATTAGGTTTTAGAATGATTTAGGGTTTAGGTTTAGGGTTTAGGAGTCATGCATTAAGTGCTTGTACCTTGTGTTAAAGTGGTGGTTAGAAACTAGAATGAATTTGGAGGTAAAATGACCTAGTTTGATTTTCTTGCATTATTGACTTATACATTGAGCTTTAAAAAGTTGTACATTGTTTTGGAGGGAAAAGTTATTCAAATGTGATGATTTGTACACTTGTACACATGCTTGAAGGCTTGCACATTCATTTTATATGTATACATTACATATAATTAGGGTTTTGATATAAACGTTTATGTTTAATGCTTGTTTTGATATAACGTTTTGAAAAGTACGTTAAATGGATAATGTACTTGGTAAAAATGATATTAAGATATAGACTTGACATATTAGGATGTTTACATAATATAGATTTAGATGACATTGATAGAGGTTGCGTGAGCTCGTATACTTTAGAAATGTAAACTAGGTTACATAATGGAATAGAATAAAAATGAAAAATATTCCCGTTAAAAAGGTTGTACTTAATATAGTAAGTAGATATTACATTGATGAAAATACTGGAAAATTACGGGTTGTTATACTCGAAAATGCAAGAATTGTCTGAACAACTTCGAGAGTTGCAAGACAATGGTTTCATACGACCTAGTCATTTTCCGTGTGGAGCACCTGTGTTATTCATAAAAAAGAAGTATGGTTCTTTTCGCATGTGTATTGATCATAAGGAGTTGAACAAATTAACTGTTAAAAACCATTATCCACTCCCTAGGATTGATGACTTGTTTGATCAGTTACGAGGAGCGTGTCCTTTCTTAAAAATAGATTTTCGGTCAGGTTATCATCAGCTACGAGTGCATGAGGATGCCATTCCAAAGACCGTATTTCAAACGAGATACGGACATTTTGAGTCTACGGTTATGCCTTTTGGGTTAACTAATGCACCAACAGTTTTCATGGACTTAACGAACCGGGTTTGCAAACCATACTTAGGTAGGTTTGTCATCGTATTCATTGATGACATTCTGGCCTACTCAAAGTCGAAGGAGGAACATGAAGTTCATTTGAAGTTAGTGTTGGAGTCACTGAGGAAAGAGAAGTTGTATGCTAAGTTTTCTAAGTGTGAGTTTTGGTTGAAAGAAGTTCATTTTCTTTGTCACATGGTCAACCATAACGTATTTACGTGGACCCGAGTAAGAGTGAGGCAGTGAGGAATTGGATGATTATCCTTAGAATTGTTAGGTTACTACCGACGTTCATCGTGAATTTTTTTTAAGATTGTTGAACCCCCTTACTTCCCTAACTGAGAGGAATCATAAGTACGAGTGAAGCGTAGAACAAGAAGAGGCTTTTCAAACTTTAAAGAATGATTTGTGTGATACTCCGATAAAGCGAATGTAGTGGGTGATGCGTTGAGTAGAAAGAAGATAGTGAAATCAAGACGAGTAAGCAGAATGATACTGACATCCCAAAGTGAGGCGTTCAAGCAAGAGAACGTACTCGCAGAAAGGCTACATGGTTTAGATCAACAGATGGAAAGAAAAGGAAACGAGAGTTTATACTTTATGAATTAAATTTAGGTTATATTGGTAGGAAGTGTAATGGATGAGGCCCATGCATCAAGATACTTTGTACATCCGGGAGCGGATAAGACGTACTATAACCTTGGAGACATGTATTGGTAGCCACGTGTAGAAAATGATATAGCTACCTATGTTAGCAATTGTCGGATTTGTTTAAGAGGTGAAGGCAACAATGTCAAAGACTTTTGGCTTGCTGCAACAACCTGAGATACTTGAGTGAAAATAAGATAGAATCACCATGGATTTTATCACTAAATTTCCAAGGTCAAAGTAGTGAGTATGATGTGATTTGGGTGATGGTCGATAGACTGACCAAGTTAGCTTATTTTCTAGCTATACAAGAAGATTTCAAGATGTGAAGTTGGCAAGGATTTATATTGATGATATAATAGCAAGGAATGGAATTCTGGTGATGATCAACTCAGATTAAGATGGATGATTTACCTTGTGGTTTTGGCAGACGCTGCAGAAAGTGTTAGAGACGCGATTGGATTTGAGTACTGCTTAGCATCCTCAAGCGGATGGACAAAGTGAACGTATGATTCAGACTTTGGAAGATATAATGAGGGCATGTGTTATCGATTTTGGTGGTAGTTATCATTTGAGCATTCGGTGTGCTCCGTTTGAAGCTTTGTATGGAAGGAAATGTAGGTCGCCTGTTCTATGGGCAGAGATTGGAGAGAGTAGTTTGACTGGACTTGAGTTAGTACAAGAAATGACTGATAAGGTAGTGTTGGTAAAGGAAAAGCCCAAAGCGGCGAGAGATCGTCAAAAGAGCTATGCGGATAAGAGACGTAAACCGTTAGAGTTTGAGGTGGGTGATCAGGTGTTATTAAAGGTGTCGCCATGGAAGGGCGTAGTGCGTTTTGGAAAGAAGGGTAAGTTAGCACCAAGATATGTAGGACCGTTTGAGATCCTTGAAAGGATTGGCCTTGTAGCTTATAGGTTGAGGTTACCTGAGGAGTTGAATAGCGTGCATGACACCTTTCATGTGTCAAATCTGAAGAAGTGTCTGGCGGATGCTAATTTGCATGTGCCATTGGATGAGATCAAGGTCGACAAGACACTTCGTTTTGTCGAGGAACCTATAGAGATTATGGATCGAGAAATTAAGAAGTTAAAACGTAGGAAGATAGCGCCTGTAAAAGTTGGAGGGAATTCAAAACGTGGTCCTGAGTTTACTTAGGAACACGAAGACTAGATGAGGATTGAGTATCCATAGTTGTTCGTGGACCGAGTTGTTAAGCCTGCTAGTTAAATCTCAGGATGAGATTTCCTCAAGGAGGGGATACTGTAACATCCGTGATTTAATCAGGTTGGTGATACCTTTAAAAATGGCTAAGAGTTCATTTTGTATGATTTCTTATGTGCTATGTGTTATATATGTGTGCTAAGTGGTTTGAATAGGTGCATGATATCATTTTGCGGTTGTATGATCTATCCATTCTGATTGAGTTTGAGTTTGGTGATGCGTAATCCATTGTTCATGTATAGTATAAAGAGAAGTAAGTGACGAATTGCAAGCAAAGCTACATCCGTTAGTTTGGATTATATTTTGTGTTAAACGTTTATGGGAAATGTATCATGTTTGAAATAAGTGAAGTGAGTGAAATTTGGATATTATAGTAGACTTTCTAAATAAAGAAAGTGAAATATGAAATGAAAAGTTATTTTTAGAAAGTTTAGTAAGTGGCGTTTATGTAAAAAGATTTACCCAAATTAGCATAGATTTTTGTAGAAATTCAAGGTAATGTAAATTACAATGTAAATAATAAATTAAGAAAATATATATATATATATATATATATATATATATATATATATATATATAAGTAAATATAAATCGCCCAAGGAAGGAAAAAAGAAAAAAAAAAGATATTTGGGCCTTATCTAAGGAGTTTTAGTAGTAATAATGATTGTTATTATATTAGATAAGGTTATCCCTTAGCCTATATATCAAAAACCATGACTCAATCAGCCCCAAAACCCTAGGTGTCGACTTCTCCCTCCCTAAGAACAAGGAACCAAGAATATTGATCAAGAAGTAACCAAGAATCGGTGTTAGGATCAAGAAATCAAGAGGTAAGTATGCTTAACTTAGTTAGAATTATGCAATCATGTAACAAGACTTATGATGGATCTAGGGTTTACATAAAATACAGATTATATATGAACTTTAATGATGGTATGATGATTAGGGTTAGTTTAGGGTTATGATCATGCATGTTGCATGTTAGGGTTTGCGTTAGAACATGATTTAGAGTTGAGCAGATTTTAGGTCTGTTGTTCATAATGATATCTAGATATTAGAAGCGTGTTTGATATGATTCAAGAGCCTAAATTGTAGTTCAAAGAGTCTATTTTTTAAAAATTCTGTCCTCGAATGATTTTGTGTTCTGGAAGTTGATTAAATGTTGGTTATAAGAAAAGTTGTCAAAACAGTGAATACGGGTCATAATTAGGTCATGTTTAGGAGGGTAAAACCCTAACTTAAAAGTGTAATTAGTGAGAGCCAATCTACAGTGGTTAAGTTCAATATGTATATAAAGAAACCCTAGAAGTATAGTTTCTGATTGTGTGTCTAATATGGTAAGTTAGGGCCAATACATTTTATGTGTGTCAATCAATCCGAATTGCGAGATAGTTTTTTGAAGTTGATTTTTTATTTGGTGTAGTTGCACATCGTAATGAGAAATTTGGGAATCACAAGGTAGGTAGTAAACTCATAAATTCAAACATACGTGATTTTTGGTATAATTTATGAAGGTCAGCAAGTAAGGTTTTTAAGTTAGTAAAGATACACTAAAATTCTGCATTTCCGTAACTAGTGTAATGTGTTAATGAGGTGGTTAAGGTTGGGCATGGTGTCGGGGTGACCCATGAAGGTTTAACCAAACCATAGACATTCATCATATGTGTGTTACTGGACTAGAGTCTTTAAGCTTGGTCGCATATAAACCGTGTTATTTATTAGTATAAGTTCTTGATAGTAATTGGAAGCCGCGTTTTTGAGCAATCAGGTGATTACATAGTCCCACTTTTTTATGCGTTTTTAAACTTGTGGATGGAAATGATGCAAGTGATGAAAAGAGCTTTAATTCCTGTTGAATTATGTTTTTGTTGTAAATGCAGACTATTATGTACGTGATAGTCGTTTAGTGCTACATGTTATTTGATATGATATAGATGTGTGGACTAAGTCAGAGGGTAACTTGCAGTGTACGCATGGTCCTGTTTATTGGCATAACAGTGGCCTATTTTAGAGAGGGTTACTTGTAGGTATCCATGTCCTGAGCTAGAGAAAAAGATTCGGATGATCCAAGAGCGTTTATGTCGTCTGCTTGGTGTCTGAGGGATGGATAGTACTCCAACTCAAGGATTGGTTATGAGGATCGGATGGTACGCCTACCCATTATATAATTAGTGTTTTGATATGATTTGGATTGAATTGCAGTTAGCTTTATGTATAGTTACATAATTGACATGCAAAAATGATATTGTTTTATAATCATAGTAAATGGATAAATGTTTGGAAATTGATTAGATATGTGTGTCTGAAAACCTATGTTTCTCACCAACCGTTGGTTGACGTATAAGCATCATTTTCAGGTATTCAGCAGGATGAGGTTAAAGTTAGGAAAAGTGGCTAGATGGACCGTAGGCAGCTGACGAAGTTTAGTTATCTAGATTTCGTTATTTGTTTTGGATGTATGAATGTTTGCATGTCATGACGTTGACATGAACTGCCTTCATTTCAATGTCAGACGCCTTTTGGATTTTGTTGACGTGTTTGGGTATTTTCATGACACTGCGTGTCTATACCTTGTATTTTATGCATGATTTAGTTTCTCTATATAGACGCCAATGTGTTGTGAAGATTCCCTTTCTCGTCGCGCCTCGCGTTTCCGCCTTGGCGGGGTGTGACAGTGAATACACTTTGATGAGGAAAAAAATATATGGTTGTTTGATGACAAATCAACATATCTAGTGTGTTTTGATGACTAGGTTTCTATGTGATAGGGTTTATGCATTGGAAGGAAAAACAAAATCCTAATTAAGAAAAAAAACATTAAAGCGAAAATATTTGGGATCCCTCCGGATCACCGGCGAGTAGCCACTGACCGGAGAATAACAATTTTTATTGATAGATTTTATCTAGAGCTCGGATACCATGGTAGATAATAAAAACCCCGTAGTTTATTATGTTTATTCATCGAGTATTTATAAATCAACATACCTACAAACCCTAATAGGCTCAAACGCACACAAATACTTAGACCTTATAATCTGTCACCTACTAATTCCCCCTTCCAAATAACCATGCAAGTCAATTATAATCTAAAAAAAATCCCAAAAATTGAAATAACTTACAAAACAATGACACAACTGATTATTGTTGCTGGCAAAAGTTATTAAAGTTCGTTATATGAATTTATAAACTTTAACATGAAAAATCGCCAATATCTACATAGCTCTTTTCGTTCTTCTCTTAAGACAATTTTCAAATACGTAATCTAATTATCAATTATCAATCCTTTAATCCAACAACAAGTGTTCACTTCTTTATTCTTTATGTTTAATGAAATGGTATTTTATTTGGTTGATAATGTGTTTAGTGAATATTTTGAGTGGCTTAATTGGCATTCATGTTGGAAAAACTTATGGGTTTATTAGAGTGATTTTGTGGATAAAAAGTTATATGTTCAAGTCTCGGCTCGTGCGCATTTCAATTGATGCTTTTTTGGGCTAAGCGAGTTGTCGAAGTTGTTCTTTGTTGGGAGGGTAATGGTTTGTGCCAAAAAGCACAAGAGTTAAAGTGTTTCCGTCAACGGTTAATCTACAACTTTTCTGAATCAAAGAAGCGAGTAACAGAAAAACTAAAAATAAAAGAAAATGCTAACAACAATTACAAGCTCCATGTGTTTTAGGTTTTTTCTACAGTAATAAAGATCATGTTTCATAATAATATATTTTTTTTCTTCTTAACCACATCTCAAAAAACTTGTTAAAAAAAAGAACAACCCGTTTTTTAGTCTGTAGAAAACTAAAAACTTTAGTAGTACAAATTGTTCATGATGTAATGAAGTATATTTACTACTGTAATTACTACTACTACTCCGTATGAGTAAAAAAAATGTTGACTGAAAATGTCAGGTTTGACTATCATTAACTACACATGGCCTATTTATCTGTCTGCTGTCCCTACCTCATATTCTCTTTGAGCTGTTTCACACTCCATAGGATTTAGCCTCTGCCCTTCTTTTCATTAAGATGTGATAGAAGATACTCCCACTCCCACCTCATAAATTTTAGCATATACGTATGTTACTCGTACTCCATTTTAGAAGACTAGATTTTCGTATTCATAGCGTTAGCAACCATCTTGACTTGAAGAACCCAAAAGATTAGCACGAACTCAAACAACCAATTCGACCAAAACAACCGTCTGGACTTGAATGACCTAAAAACTAATAGTTGAAACCGTTTAAGAACCACAACTGTAATCGTTTTTAACTGCGACTATCTCATAATATATATACATCAAATTTATCTCGATTGTCATAATTTAAAGTATAAGATGAGAAAACGCTGTCATCTAAAACCAACTAGACACACAACCATTCAACGGCAATCACACACTAGAAGGAATGGAAACGTGTGTGAAAACAACCACGACTCTCACAACTGATACAAAACTCCTTTCATTCCAACGTGTCGTCATTCTTCACTCTCATTTTTCAAATGCCTGGTGACGTAATAATAAGATTTTGAGTAAGAAAAACTTTGCCCGTACCCAACCCTTAAGAGTTTGGATTAATCGAGTTAACCCGAATAATGATTTTTAACCCGTATAACCCGACATGAATGAGCTTATTCGGGTTCAGGTAAGGTCGAGTTAGTCGGGTTCAAGTATTTTTGACAGCCCTACAAGTTGCCGACCTACATGCAAGGTCAAGATACCATTGCAGCATAGGGCTGAGCATAATGGACCACGGACCGAATTGAAATGAGAAACCGGCTCGAAGGTCCTCGGTCCACACTTTACCTCAGCCTTGTTGCAGCATAAGCAGTATCGAGTAATATCTTGGCGGATCTATGATGACTAACAATTTGGATATTTATAGACATCACATGTGACATGTATGTGGAAGATAATTTGCTAGATGTAAGGATACGTGCGACATTACTTATACGAGTTATTGAACATATTTAATGTGATCTTATTTTCAAGCTTAAGCACGTGTCATCTCACAACATGACAAGAAATCATCATCATGCACGCACTAAACAAATCGAACATACATATCTTGTTTAGTTTTACGTGTTTGAAACAAAATTACAGGGAAAAGTTAACCAATATTGAGGCCTTTTGGTACAGAAATTACCACATAGTGTATTTTTAGACTTTGTTATACATAACACTTGCATAGTTTAAGATGTTCCTGTTTTCTTGTCTCGGTTTAGTCTACCAATGCAAATATATTACACTAAAATTAAGATGCTCATATAATAGAAATATGATTAATTAACATACTATTCAAATATATAAATAAAAATATGTTTTATATAAGAATTTTCACTTACCACGAACTCCACAAGATTTTTTCACTTACCACAAACTCCACAAGAATAAAAAAAGAGAAAGTAGACCAAAACACGTGAACTCTTGATCTCATCATGCCAACTGCCAAACATAAGTCCCCATCTTTATCACACACATCACTATACCCAACATCCACACTTAAAATTCAAATTCATTAATCATATCAAAAGAGAAAACAAACATTGCTTATCCCTCCAAAACATCTATTCCGTATATCGTTTCGCTAAAAAATCCCATGCAATTAATTTAATTGATAGAGTTAAGTACATTTTTTGTCCTTGTGGTTTGGTGCGTTTTCATTTTTGGTCCAAAATTCAAAAAATGTTTGATTTTGGTCCAAAAACATAGTTTCGTTCCACTTTTAGTCAAATTCCGAAAATTTGGACTAAAAGTGGAACGAAACTATGTCTTTTAGACCAAAACCAAACATTTTTTGAATTTTGGACCAAAAGTGAAAAACGTACCAATACACAAGTAAAAAAAATATACTTAACTCTAATTGATATTTCCATTTTTCTGTTGTGACATTTCATTTCACACAAATAAAAATACATATTTTAATATTATACAATAACATGTGCATAAATCTACCTTAAAGACGTCAAATTAGTGAAAAACAAACCAAAAATCTTTTATTATAGCGATATATGAATAACTACCAACTAATATATCAATAGTAATTTGTCACAAATGTTTTAACACGTGTAATTTTTGCAGGGCTGTCTTTGGGGGTATGAAGGGTGGTCAACCGCTCGCGGACTCAAAATATTTAAAGAGCTTTAAAATTTGTTCTATTAGCAATTATATTTTTTTCGTGCAAAAATAAATTAGTAGTTAATAATTTTTAATAAGAATTTATATCTATGTGTACATACATTACGAAGAAAAAAGTATTTATATGGGAAAAATATATCAAATGAGTTATATGTTGAAGGTTTAAATAACTAATTCCATTATATCTTATAAAGAGTAACATTTTATATATAACATTTATTCTTAAAAAATCAAATTTATAATTTCATTCAAAGCCTTTATAAATTTCAAAATTTTAAAAACGATCCTAAACTTTTGTGAAGTATTACCAAGTAGAAGAGAGTTGCATCACATTTATAACCTATCATGTAATATTGTCATCTTTGAGTTTTATTCATAAACTTTGTTTATTTTATCCAATAAGAAATAGTAATGATTGATAAATACAGTTTTAACTTATGTACTCGTATATATGTAGCAGGCCAATATCAGTGTCCTAAAAACTTGTCATTTAGCAGGTTCGTAGATTTTGGATTTTGCTCACCAATGATTAAGCAATTAAAAAAAACAAAGAAAAGAGAATGCACCAATTGTTTTTGTCTTGGTATGACTAGGCAACCAAGTTCGTCTCTTCTAGTCGAAAACTAGTTCCGTTGACACGAGTATATATCTGGTTATTGTTTTCGTTTTGATTTTTCACTATCATCTGGTCATATCGTATTGTCTTGTTAGTTACCAACACGTAACAACTTGTCCGAAACCAGTAACATCTCTAATGTCTTTTCGTCGATCTTTGTTCTTGCATATGAGAAAACGTCTATTCATGTCCGTCCTTTCGTCGATCCTCTTGCATAATCCCGTTTTATCTCTTCATGTTTGTTAGGCGACAAGTTCAAACGTTCAATAATGTAGACCTTTTCTGAATCATGGATTTACGCCTTCATCGTTAACAACTTTCTATAAACCACACGTCTTGCACTTTTATCGACCTAGTTTCCTTGTTTAACTTGTCGCCTTTTCTAGTAATATCATTGTTCATTTCTTATCTAGTAATTCATTGCCACTGTTTCTATTATTATCATTTGCTTAGATCTATACTTAAACCTATTCAATTATTGGTGATGGCGGTTTCGGTTTTAGTTCAATCATCTTCATTAAAGAAAGGATCACACGTAATCCAATAAGTTGGAAGTTACGTACATTGTTAGATTCCAAGTACAAAAGCATTACTCCGTATTAACATAGTTTTAACAGGATTCTAGTCTTCATTCAATTGTAATTGCATCTGTACAAAGATTCTAGTCGACACAATTCAACTTTCTATATAAAAAAAATAACACTAATTAATAACCCAAGATCATTAAACATAGGAGTATATAATTTAATGTCATGTGCTTACTATAAAACATACGAAGTCACTTATGCTAATTATCCAACCTCTCTCTTCCACAGCTAAAAATTGAGAGAGGAGAAAAGCTAAATTGGCGGTTTAGTGTCGCCCGAATCATCCCAATCCTTATTTTGGAACGAAAACGGAACTCTAGCGGCTCCAGCTGCGGCTAGATTAAGACTAGTTCCACCAATCGAGCTTAAAAACGCCGAGTACCCACCAGAAGAACCGCCCGTCCCAAGCCCAAGAAAATCTAGAGTCGTGGTTGGCGGGGGACCCATTAGTCCAATACTCGAGTTGTCGTTCCGCTCTTGTTTGCTTTGCATACTACTCCAGTGACCAATGTTGGAATCTTGGTAGTGATCAGTGGCATTGGGAGAGGACGTTGGTGCTAATCCAAGTGCATGAAGAAATGAGGTGTTGGAGGATGATGAACCCATTTGAGCTGCCTTTTGGAGCAATGCGGTTGCGGAAAGAGCTGGTTGTTGAGTTTGAACGTAACGAGGTTGTAGCGTTTGATCTGGTTGTGGGAACAAAGACGGGGCAACATTGCTTGATCGATACAATGAGGATGATAAAGAAAGTGACATTGGTTCTATTGCTGTGTTTAGATCAGCTCCAGTTACACCACAAATCATATTCGAGTAAGAGGCTGGAGAAGATTGTGATGATTGTAAGACCGATGACGATGCAAAAATACTTGCAAAGACACCTGTACTGTTAGTGGCGGCATTGTTGCCACTCGAAGTGGAACCACCGCCACTAACACTTGTTACAACGGTTGTGGTATCAACAGTCTCTGCTGTATCCGCAACCGTCACATTTTGGTGCGATGAAATCGCCAAAGCTTTTTCCGGCACATCTGCAATAAAAAGAAAGAAACTTATTTAATGAAAATTATAATTGCACAAAAGTTGATAGCAAATTAGTACGTAGTAATTGTTTATGATAGATATTGAAGTACTTTGCTACTACAAGCAAAAAGAAAGAATAACAATCATGGCGTCCTTTTTAGCACAAAATCTCTCTTTTTAATTACTTCGATCTTTGAGCTATAGCTTTAATTAATAAAGTCCATACAAACACTAAAAAACAATACAATACATGACAAATGCGTTACAACATGATACGCAATTTTGAAACCAAAACTAGTGCACTATCCAGCAAGCTCAATTTAACTTCATCTAGTAAATTTTTTATTAACAAACCTGAACTATGCACAGATTGAACAGGAGATACTACACCAGTCGACGGAGTTAGCGGCTGAGGCGGTGGACTATTTGTATGAGGAACAACATTTGTCTCCACTTGCGGCTGAGATCTCACACTCTCTTGCGCTAATGCATCACAAAACGCTCTATGTGTAATAAAACTATCCCTCCTGTACAATTTATAGTCAGTACTTATATTATCGTATTATGTTATATTAGTATATCATATTGAATATAAATCGTACCGAGAAAACAAGGTACCACAATCACATCGATACTCTTTAGTCCCGCAAGTTTTCATATGCGCCTTCCAATCAGACTGAACCGCGTATTTCTTAGAACATCTTTCACACTTCCATTTTTTCTCGCCATGTTTTCTCGAAAAGTGTTTCTTAATTCCAGTTAAGTCACCAAGTGCTCGCGACGGATCGTGATGAATACAGCTCACTTCCGGACACACATATACTCGTTTTCTTATTTCTTTACCGTCTCTTTGCTTTAACTTCCATGGCAAGTTATGTCCTCGTCTATGTAGCTGAAGGTTTTGATCTCTTTGAAATCCTTTGTTACAGATCTCACATACGAATCTGTTTGTAGCGATTAACGTTGTCGGTGATAGCGCTATTACTTCCGCTTCAGGATCTATAATAAATCACACAATATTTAAATTTCATAAAAAGTTGTATAGTTATATATAAGTTTAAAAGTTGTGTAATGTATTACCAGGCATTCCAGGTAGATTCCGCTTCTTTTTAACCGGTTGTGTATCCGGAGTAAGTTCAGTTGTGGAAACTGAAACCGCCATTGTAGTAGATGAATCTTCAAAATCAACCATAAGTTAGCTAAAAATTTAGAATCCAAATAAAAGTATAAAATGAAATTTATAGGATCATTTTGAAAGGTTTTTTTAGAAAGAAAAGAGTGAAGAATAAAAATGATGATGGGAAGGAAATTGGAATGGTTAAAAGTGGCGGCTTGTAAACTAAACCATGGTTAAGAGTGAGGTACTTCGGGCACAAGTTAAGAGTATAGTGAATGAGAGATGGATGAAATCTTGACCGTCCACGTGGTTGAATCTGCGAGAGAGTGGCATGTGTCGGAGAAGACGTAGTACTACGACGCGTTTGGTTTGTCGTTTTCTGTGAGAGTTTGAAAATGAGTTCACATATGGATGAGTAACGCGTAACGACAAATAATGACATTGGGGTAGTTTTTATCATTTTGTGTATTATTTTTCAATTACCGAATTGACTAAGAGGGTAGGGTATGGTGGCTTAAGCCACAAAATAAAATGGGTCTCACATACTGTCACATCACCTTTTTACTAAAGTAACCGAAATACTATGAAATTCTAGTACTAGATACCTATAAATAGGGGTCACAATACATCCCAAAAGGTACACAATTATTCTTATTCTATCTGACACATACTCTGACAATATGAATACTTACTCTCACGCCGGAGTCTAATTGTGGGGTCCGTCCCCACGGTAAGGCTAACGGTTTACCTTTAATTGTGCAGAAAATCATCACTTCTCTTGCTCTAGTACAAGATCCAGCCACGCGTGTACATTTTCGTAGTATTGTCATAGTTTAGTCGAGTAATGACTTTTTCTCTCTTAAATGTATTTCTAAACTTTAAGGAATCAAATTAGTATGTAACATGTACAAAACTACAAATGATTAATGTTCACTACAACAATCGGGGTTTTCCCCAACAACATTCCGGGGCTTTCCCAGCGACATGTCGCTGGGGAAAACTATCCCCATCGAAATGTCGCTGGGGAATAGTCGCTGGGGAATCCTCGTCAGGGATACAATCTCCAGCGATAATCCCCAGCGACAAGTCGCTGGGAAAAACGTTTTTAAAAAATTTAAATTAAGTTTCCCCAGCGAAAACTTAAAAAAAAATTAAAATCAAGTTTCCCCAGCGACATGTCGCTGGGGAAAACTTTAAAAAAAAAATTTTAAAATCAAGTTTCCCCAGCGACATGTCGCTGGGGAAAAGTCTGCATTTTTTTTAAATACAGCCTGCACAGCAGGCGTTTTCCAGATTTTTTTCGGAAAAAATCTACCAAATAACAAACCTGTATAGACTCATCACAACTTGTACCAAAACACAAATATAAAGTAAACGGATCAACGCAATACAAATCCAAGTCACTTGAAGGCCCGACCCGACAAGAGACTTGACACGCTACCAAGCCCAACACGAATTTTGTACTAACAAGTGGCGCCATCCGTGGGACGCTTACGCAACCACGTTTTCCTAAAAACTCACCATGAGCACTCACGAACAAATCACAAACAATCCCACGTCCGCCGTGAGGAACACAGGGGGAAGGAATGGTCCCCAGGGTCTTGAGGAACCTATGTCTGACGAGATTCTTAGGGAAATGTGCGACAAAAATTATCATCAACTTTTGCCGCTCATTGCTGAAAAGATGCAAAAAGAAAAAGAGCAGAAAGACAAACTCAACGCGGTAAAAGCACGACTGATCTATGGCGAAGAGTCCGGAATTAAGATAAGAAGTCGTGAAGAATCGCACTACTCTGAATCCAAGACACCAACCGCCCGAACAGAACCTAGAAGAAGGCACGGAGACAGGTATTCCCGAAGCCCATCACCGCACGCCAGTGTATTCAAAAGACTCAAGAAGAACAGATCCCCTTCACCGCAGCCCCGGCCGCGGAAAGAAGGAGGCGTGTTTAATAGGTTGGGAAGAAAGGAGCCAGCTACATCCGCACGTTCTGATAGTCGTCGGCGAAGTCCCCAAGCAAAAAGAACTGAAGTTGAAACAAGAAGGCGTCAACAAAAGCGAACACCATCTCGTACGACTAGCCAATACTCAGAAAGTGAGGACAGTGAAGGGGGTCACTGGAAGTCCAAATCAAGAAGACAGAGATCGAACACTTATGAGGACGATCTCTCCCAGCCTTGGACATGCGAGGAAAGAAACCCCTTCACACCTCGGATCCGGCATTTTAGTCTCCCGAGGACTAGGATGCCCAGCCATGTCAAAACATACGATGGAAGCGGAGATCCGGAGGATCACTTAAAGCTATTTCAATCAGCCGCAAAAACAGAAGGTTGGGCAATGCCAACATGGTGTCACATGTTCAACTCAACCCTCACCGGGAATGCCAGAGTTTGGTTTGACAAGCTACCAAAAGAGTCGATCGATAGCTATGAAGATCTAAGAACAGCGTTCAGGGAAAACTACCTTCAGCAAACAAAGCATATCAAGGATCCGGTGGAGATACATCACATCAAGCAAAGAGATGGAGAATCTACGGAAGACTTCATGGAAAGATATAAGGCAGAAGTCCTGGACGTAGAAGGAGCTCCGGAATGCATGAGAATCTCCGGATTTATGCATGGAATAACCCACCCTGGATTAATCAAGCGTCTATATGAAAGAATTCCGAGATCTATGGACGAAATGTACAGAATGACTACATCTTTCCTACAAGGGGAAGTTGCTGCACTCAGTCACGGCCAAAGAAAAACACCATCATGGAAACCGTCAGAGGGAGGGAACAAGCCGAATTTCAAGAAAGGCTTCAAAAACAAACAAAGACCGGATCGTAAGCCGGATAGATTCTCACTTCTCACCAAAACTCCAAAAGAAATTTTTGCTCTGGAAAAAGGAAAGTTCAAAGCCCCACCCCAATGGTAGGCTCTGTGGAAAAAGAGGATCCGAACAAATACTGAGAATTTCATTCGGATTACAGGACACAGACAGACGTGTGCATGCAGCTGAGAGAAAGCAAATAGATGGAAATGATCAAAGGCCGGAATACTGTCGCATTCATCAAGGAATTAAAATAAGAACGACAAGCGAAAAGCACCGGAAAAAAGGGGAAGGTCCGAATGATAAACCTCTGACTATACTATTGAACCAACCATGGGACAAGAGTGGCCAAAACCTAGGAATACCCCAAGGCTTACTACGGATGACAGCAATGTCTTTTCCACCCCTGAGGGAAGAAGAAGGGACGGAGGGCCCAATGATCATCGAAGTCGAAATGGGCGGACATTTTGTGCATAGGGTATACGTTGACGGCGGAGCATCCTCAGAAGTCTTGTATGAACATTGCTTCATAAAACTCAAAGAGATAAGGGATCGGATGGTTCCGGCCACCACTCACCTTATCGGATTCAGTGGAGAGACCATTTGGCCACTAGGCCAGATAGCCTTGCTAGTAAAAATAGGCAATGAGATGCACTCAACCTCCGCATGGATGAACTTCATGGTTATCAGGTCACCATCCTAACAACATTGCCCAATTTTAGGCAGGCCGGGCATAAGGAAAATCCGCGTCGTACCGTCAACAGCGCACGGAATGTTAAAATTTCCCGTTGAAGGCGGCACGGTAACGCTACAAAGTAGTAGAGTCATTCCTATGGAATGTGTTTATGATCTTCCAGTCTAGCATTCCAGACTCCCGCATCAAACCAAAGTACTGAAGAGAAATAATATAGCAAATTCACCCGGAGTACTCTGAACAGACAGTTGCTATAGGATCACTTTAAACGGAAAAAGGACGCAAAGAATTATGTTCCTTGCTCAAACAAAACTTGGATATTTTCGCCTGGAAGCCAGCTGATATGACGGGCGTCCCACGAAACATCGCGGAACACCGCTTGAATATCCGAAAGGGGATATTGTGCGTTAGGCAAAGGAAAGAGGACAGGCACCAGGAAAGAATAGGCAATCACATGAGAAGTGAATAAATTTAAGTGGACCTCCTGGAATAATGAAGGAGGTCCATTATCACAGTGCTCTCTAATCCGGTAATGGTCAAAAAGCATGACGGAAGTGGCGTATGTGTGTGGTCTTCAAAGATTCTTAACAACGCCATGACCCAAAGATTGTTATTCCATTACCGGAAAATAGAATGGAAGGTGGAAGTCCCTTGTGGGTATTCTTTCAAATGTTTTTATTGGGATGCATACAAGGGGTACCACCAAATTAAGATGGAAAAAGAAGATGAAGAAAAAACGGCGTTCATAACAAGCCAAGGGATATTTTGATATTCCTAAATGCCGTTCGGTCTAAAAAATGTGGGTTCACATATCAACGATTAGTGGATAAGGCATTCCAAGGCAAATTGGACGTAACCTAGCACGGTATATGTCGATGACCCTGGTTATAAAGCAGGCAGCTACGCGAAAAAGAAATCATCCGAGACATAACAGAAACATTCAAAACCCTTCGACAGATAAACATGAAATTGAACCTCAAGAAGTGCACTTTCGAAATGCAGGAAGGAATGTTCTTAGGCTACAAAGTAAGCACCAACGGGTTGAGAGCTATGTCCGATAAAGCAGACGCTGGTTCCTCAGATTTGCCATCTCCGAGATGCATCAAGGACGTGCAGAAGCTAAATGGAAAATTAGCAAGTTTAAACAGATTCTTGTCAAAATCAGCAGAAAATATTTTTCCTTTTCAAAACCTTGAAAAACTGCACAAAAAGAGCGATTTTCAATGGACACCAGAAGCCGAAGAGGCCTTCAAGCAAATGAAAAAACTTATTGCAGAACTCCCAACACTTACCGCTCCAAGGGAACGTGAGGAGTTAATCATATACTTGGCTGCAGCAAAAGAAGCTATTAGTGCGGTCTTAATGACGGACAGAGAAGGCAGGCAAATACCAGTATATTTCGTAAGCCGAACTCTACGAGGCCCGGAAGTCAACTATACCCCTATGGAAAAGTTGGTGTTAGCCTTGCTCAGTGCAAGCAAACGATTGAAAAGATACTTCCAAGCACACACGGTCGTTGTAATAACAAATCAACCGATAAAGCAACTGTTGTCAAGTTCGGAAATATCTGGAAGAATGCTGAAGTGGAAGTTCGAGTTAGAAGGATATGACATCCAATACAGACCAAGGACCGCAATCAAAGGCCAAATATTGGCGGATTTTATTGTGGAACGACCGGAAGAAGAGTCTCCGGACGAACTCATGGCAGAACCAGAGGTACTACCGGAGCCGTGGACGTTGTTCACAGACGGCTCGTCCTGCGTAGACGGCTCCGGGGCAGGTCTGATACTAACAAATCCGGAAGGGGCAGAATTTACATATGCCATGAGGTTTAGATTCGAGGCCACTAACAATGAAGCCGAATATGAAGCACTAATAGCCGGTCTCCGGATCGCAGAAAAAATGGGTATAAGGAACTTGCAAGCAAATGTTGACTCAAGACTTGTGGCCAATCAAGTTAACGGCTCTTTTTCATGCCAAGAGTCAGGCATGGTTCAGTACTTAAACAAAGTAAAAACACTGGCAAAAAGCTTCAAGGAATTTTCCATCAAACAAATACCACGAAGCGAAAACAAGAAAGCGGATGCCCTGAGCAAGATCGCGTCCACAAGCTTCGCGCATCTTAATAAACAGGTGCTCGTGGAAGAATTGAAGGAAAAATCAATAAATGAAAAGGAAATTCTCGACATAGTAGAAGAAGAAGGTAATACATGGATGACACCCATACAAGACTACCTGACAAAAGAAATCCTTCCGGAGGATAAAAAGAGGGCCAGAGCGGTACGTCGGAAAGCGGTCAGGTATGCCATGATCAATGGAACCCCTATATTTACAAGAGTCCTTTTAGGACCATGGCTCTCGGTTACGTCGGACCACTCCAAGAGAAACATATGTCCTAGTGAAATACATAGGGTCATGCAGCATGCATTCCGGCCCTAGATCTGTAGTTGCCAAAGTAATCCAAACAGGATACTACTGGCCGACAATGCATATGGATGCAAGGAACTTGATAAGGGAATGCAATGACTGTCAAATACATCGTCCCGTCCCAAGAAATCCGCAGCAGAACTTGACCCCCATCACGTCTCCATGGCCGTTTTATAAGTGGGGGATAGACATAGCCGGACCTTTCCGGAAGGACCAGGTATATGTAAATTCTTCATTGTTGCTATCGATTACCTTCACTAAATGGATTGAAGCAAAGGCCGTAGCAAACCATCACTGGTAATCAAGTGAAGAAGTTCGTTATGGGACACAACATTGTCTGACAGGATTTGGCTACCAGGGGAGATCATATCCTGACAATGCGAAAGCAGTGCCGTGATAAACCATTCAAAGATTGGTGTGCAGAAACTGTGCATCCGTCAATGCTTCGCTCTCGTGAAAACATCGCAAGCAAATGGTCTTATTGAAAGAGCAAATTGAGTATAGGAGAGGAATAAAGGCAAGGCTTGATGAAAGAAGTAGGGATTGGATAGAAGAACTCCGCATGTCCTATGGGCTCACCGTATATCAAGTCAAGTAACGGGGAAACACCTTTCTCATTGACATACGGCACGGAAGCCGTCATCCCGGCAGAAATAGGCATGCCAACACTTCGCACCGCAGAGATAGATCAAGCTAAATACGCGAAGCTTGGAATCAACTTGGACCTTGATAGAAGAAAGAGGAGACAAGCAGCATACAAGAAGCAAAAGCAAGAAAAAGATGGAAAATATATTACAACTCAAGAGGTTCCGCGAAACAGTTTCAAGCGAGTGATATTGGTCTTACCGCCTAGCAATGAAGCAAGTCATGCTAAAGACGAAGGCAAACTTGGACCCAAGTGGGAAGGACCATACGAAGTTAAAGAATCGCTTGGAAAGGGAGCTTACAAACTCAAAGACCGCAAAGGAAATGAAATACCGAGGACATGGAACATTTGTAATCTCAAAAAATGTTATATACATGAAGTGTAAGAACTAGCCCGGCACATACGATGCTCCGGAGGGCAATGTCTATCTATTTGCATTTTGTAAAATTTTGAATTTCAATGAAAAGTGGGGATTAGCTACCCCCACAAGTTTTAAATTTTTATCTTTACTTTGCAAAGTTATGTTAATTGTCTACATGCATGATAGGAGCCATGCTCCACAAAAATATTATCCCGTATAATAAAGGATCGAGCAACCTCAAAATCAGCTCAGGCGCGTAAGAGGTATTGCAAGCCCAGCGCCGGGAGAATAACCCACAAATATTCACAAGACTATCTATTACGAACGTACACCAGTAATAAATAAAGGTAGCAAACATAGCACTAAAAACGTGTTACGGTGCGGACCTACACGAATCCGCCCAAATCAGATATTAAACTTACGAAGTTAATGTCAATTTACAATAAAAGCCGCAACGGCCACATACGGCCACGGCATACAAAACAAACCGTTATAGCAAACCACATGCGATCACGGCAGAATCTCAAAGCGAGGATCTTCAAACTGAGGCATACAAACCACACTCCCCAAGTCTTCATCCGTATCCAAATCCTCAACGCAGGGGACAGCCGAAGAAGTGCTAGCCTCACCCAGCAAGTTCTGAGAAGACAAAGGATGAGAAACTATATCTACCATCAACTGACGGAGAGCTGAGGCGTGCCTTTTTGCGCCTTCGGCACGGGTGTGAACGTTAAGAAGCGCAAAGGATAAAGAGGTCTCCCCAACAACAGCATTCACATCGGCATAATAGATTGGGACGAAGAGTTGCTCGAGGCACGGCTGAAGATAAGCAGCTTAGGCGAGATTTGCCAAAGTTGTCCTCAGTAAAATAATAATCTAAGACTACCCATCCCAAAATCTTTCTTAGACTTCAACAAATGAATCAAGGGAAAATCGCTTTCTTCAAGAGCATTTACCGCATCAAAATGTTGTCTTGGGCAGTCTCAGGATGTATGCCACTACTGGCGGGAAAGTGGGGTTCTAGCAAAAATTCCATGCTCATGTCCGGCCGCTAACCCTCTTGCATACCATAATCCACGGGCTCCGACCTAAAGCATGACCAAATTCCTTGTACTTCGGGGGATTTCAATCATTTTTAACCTAGCAAGTTCCATATAGGGGTCAGCAGACCATTTTTCCTTTCGTCCAGCTAGAGCAGTCAGGTAAGCAGGGTAAAATTCCCCCTCCAGACGACCGGACACATCCATTACGTGTGCCTCAAGTTCGGCTACACGATTGTACAACTCCTGAGCTTGTTCTTCCTGCTGGGCTTCCATCTTCTCTTTAAAATCACGAAAAGAGGAATGAAGAGTAGAAACCTGCAAGAAAGGGATGTTAAGTTTAAAAAAAAAAAAAAAAAAAACCCCCGTAAGAACGGGTAAGTCATACCTCAGAGGCAAGTCCATCTCTTTCGGAGGACAAGGAAGAAATCAAGCTCCTGGCCTCACCACAGGCAGCTTGAGAGTCATCAAGGGCGGACTTGAGATATGAAGCACGAGAATCAAGGAGGGAGATGTCAGTATCCTTCTGTGAAACAACATTCTTTAGAGCCGACACCTCCGCGCTCAAAAGGGATTTATCCGCAGCCAAAACGGAAACCTGATCACGGAGACGAGGAACCTCCGCGGACTCCGTCTCCTTCTCCTCCAGCAAAGACTTCAGCCTAGCAATCTCAGCATCCTTTTCCCTAAGAAGAACCCCCCGAGCATCATACTTACCTCGAAGCTTCTCTTTAAGTTCCAGCTCATGTTCAGCACGGGACCTCACCTCCGACCCAAGACATATCTGTCGCGCCGCTCCCACATTAAACTCCTCAAACAATTGATCATAATCCATATTGCGGAGTGTGGAGAAAAAGCCGGGGGGAGCGACACGATCAACCAACGTTCGACAAGAAAAGCCGTCATCTAGCAGAGAGTCGTTGGTTATGTTCCAGCGAGGAATATACCAACGCTTGGCATCTTCAGAATTCAAGACGGCCGTCTCATAGAACGAGTCAGTCGACTCCTCCGACGTCTCCGGCTGGGAAGACCCGCCCACGCCCGACGTGGGTAAAACAAGCGTCTTGCCCCGGCTAGAAGTCACAATATCAGCAGCAGTGTACACGGGGGCATCCGCAGCGCAGGAACTAGCAAAAAAGAATAATGTTAAGTACAGGTACAGAAAAAATCAAAGAAAAATGGCAAGCACGAATGTACCTCGGCACGGTAACATGGGTGGGGATGTCCGCTGGAGAAGAAGCCCCTAATGTAAGGGAGCCTTCCGGGAGGGACTGCCTCAGACTAGCAAGCGACTTCCCACCTGTCCCAGAAGCTAGGCTAGGATGATCTATCCTCAATCTTTTAGCAGGAAGAGGGTCGCTTCGCTTTAACAACTTCTTTCTCTTGGCCTTCTCCGGCTGCCTCTGAGCAACATCTTTCTCAGCCACAGTCACATCACATTCCGGGTCTGTTGGATTCAAGAAAGCACCCTCCGGAATGACGTTCTCTTCAACAACATTTCCTTCCGCAGACGAAACAGAAACCTCAGTACCAACGCCAGAACCACTACCGCTCGCTTGATGTGCCGCTGCAGGAGCATTTAGGGAAACGAAGCAATGTTTTATACTATCAAACAACGTCACCTGCTCCTCCCCTTTTTGAACTTCTACCGCTTGTACCTTCCGAGGGTCAGCGGTCCTGATATAGTCAAGCAACCCCATGTCTGCAAAATAAATACCAAAAGACTAAACACCTTACACAAAAAATATATATAAAAAAAGCATTCCCACAAAGGCTAAGTACTTTCACCCACCCGTTCTATCAGGTCCCTCAAAAGCTGGATAAGTATTTTCACCAAACGGATAGTAAGGACTTAAACCCACAAGAGCTAAGAAGCATTCCGGATACCGCTGGAAGGGAGCTTTATTAGAAGAAATGACCTGAACAACTTGTTCTTGATGAGCAGTAAGATGGGGAGCCAGATCCTTCTCCAACACGCCCCCAGTATACAAAGGAACGGAGATAGGAAACACTCGGGAATCAACCTAGAAAAAAATGGTCCGCCCAGTTCTTAATAGAATCTGGAGGCTTCGAGAGACAAGAAGGAGCCAATAGGGAACGTTTCGCAAACGAAAACAATCCGTCACTATACATACGCGTATAAAACGCACGAAAACAGCCACCGACAAGCCAAGATCAAGTACGCGCGTCAAAACCTCGAAGTGAGATATACGAGCGGCATCAAAGGGGGATAGTTGAGAAATATGTATATGGAAATATTTGAGAATGGATACAAAAAACTTGGTAAGAGGAATCATATAGCCACAGTAATCAAATAACCTAGTATAGACACCCACTTTACCCTCAGGAAATTGGGTAATAGTCCTATCCCGCCCCAGTGCGGTAGGATGAACTTCATCGGGAATATAATAACTATTGCAAAAGCTCTCTACCATTTCTCGGGTCATAATAGAATGTTTATTAGCCATTTTGAAGAACAACCAAGATAAATGTTAACCTGAATCTCGGAAAACTGAAAACGAGGAAAGTGACGCACGAGGAGTAAGAGGTAAAAGCTAAGAAATTAACAATGGATGTGGAAAGATTTCGAGAAGAGAAAAAACAGTAAAAACAAGGGGTATTTATACCTTGGGATAGTTACTCCTACCGATACTTGGATGACGCCACGTGTGTGCCACTTGCCTAATCGACGATAGAAAAGCGCATGGAAACTGGTGAAAAGCTGTCACAAGTCAGAAGGTAAAAGGACAGCAACGCTCCACGTAATTGAAGCGTCACCAACTCAGAAGACGTACAGCACAAAAACAGAACGCAATGAGGAAATAAAGTAGAAGTCTAGCATTGATCACCGCATGTAGGAAATAACCCACGGGCAATATCATACTAGACTGAGGGGACTTGATGACGTATAATGGGTATACCAAGCCTCTGGGCTTGGGCCACATTATCACTTGGGCTTTTTGGCTAAACCTATCAATAACAGGCCATGGTAAAGCCCAATCTCGCGTGGGCTTCGGCCCCGAACCTAGCGATCCGTCCGCGGATCCACTTGTAGACGATCCGTCCGCGGATCCACCTATAAGACGATCCGTCCGCAGAACATCTGCGTCCGTTCAACACGATTGTCGCGGCCCCTTGCCCGACAAGGGACCCACTCCGGCCACTACTAAAGTAACCGAAATACTAGGAAACCCTAGTACTAGACACCTATAAATAGGGGTCACAATACATCCAAAAAGGTACACAATTATTCTTATTCTCTCTGACACATACTCTGACAATATGAATACTTACTCTCACGCCGGAGTCTAATCGTGGGGTCCGTCCCCACGGTAAGGCTAACGGTTTACTTTTAATTATGCAGAAAATCATTACTTCTCTTGCTCTAGTACAAGATCCAGCATTCAAGTCACTTGGAGGCCCGACCCGACAAGAGACTTCCAGCACCTCGCTAACCCGACACGAATTTTGTACTAACAAACATAATTCATAAAAACTATTTGTACAACGATGATCCAAAGTTTTGGAGAAAGCAATATAGAAAGTTGTAAGTATTTGAGTATACTTTGTGCTCATTAAAAACCACAATTGACCCATTTTCACATTAAAAGTTTGAAACCAATGTTTTAAAACCCGGTTTTTTAGTTGACCCGGTTTAGTGAGCGGTTCATCGGGTCACCGGTTCAACCGGTTGAACCGCCGGGTCAAACCGGTTCTATATATACATATATATTTTATTTTCATTATATTTAATATGTAGTGTTGTATGATCTTAAAAATTATCTTACGTTCAATTGAACCAATGAAAAATATTAAGTCTTTACTCATTAGCTTTAGTTTTTTAGTTATATATTTATAAAATTATAACAAAAATTTGCAAAAACAATTAACTCATTGTTACAAGTTGTAATATGCTATAATAAAAAAAGAACTAGTTGATATTTTAAGTTAGTTTTAACCATTGTTTTAAAAGGTGCGCCATAGCGCCGCTATGGCCTCGCAAAGGCGCGATGCTTGACCTCCACGCTACGCAATATACCAAGGCTTGGGCTTAAGGCTTGAAGTGAGACGAGGAGTGCAAAAACGTTATAAGGTGCGATAAAGCATGATGCGTAAAGGCTTTTTTGAATTCAATTTCTATAAAAATCGTATTTTTATATATGCAAAGATAGTTTATTGACTTTATTCCTTATGTATGACACTTTTTGTAAGCTACATATATTTGAAATATGATATAAATATATAAATTTATAAATATTTTCATATTTTGTGCCGCTTTAAGTCACGCCTTAAAAACGCCATGACTCGCCATGGCTCGTAAAGGCGAGAGGCTTGGCCATGCCTCCACGCCACGCCTCACGCTATTTATAACCTTGGTTTTAACTAACACTAGTCATCATCACTTTAATTTATCAATTAAACTTATAAATGTTTATGAAAAAAAAGTTTTGTTATATTTTAAAAAAAAAGTCACGACCCGGTCGGGTTTATCAAACCGGGTCAACCCGGGTCAACGAAAAACCGGCGGGTCAATCCGGTTCACAAACAAGCAAAAACCCGGTTACATCCGGCCCGGTCTCCGAGCCGGTTCACGGTTCAACCGGTTCAACCGGCCGGGTCAACCCGGTTTTTAAAACATTGTTTGAAACAGTCATACATCCATCTCTATTATGAGCATGTATTTTTTTTTTAAAGTGACAACTTTTATATATAGACCTTTTTACATACACCCTGCAGGCTAAATACTAAAAACCTTACGTACTACAAGAAATATAATGTAATGCAGAATGATACCTCAAAATAAGATCCAAATGGAACGTCATGCGCCTGTTGCACAGTCTCAAACACCTATAATAAAGTGTGATTTATCAAAGGTTATAAAAGGTAGCATTTAAAGACGAAGTTGATCATGCAACTCGTTTTAAAAGTGAAAATAATACTATACACATAAATAGGAGCCATATAGTGTGCTCATTAAGGAGAATTTCTGAACATCAACAATAAAAGACTCACTAGAGAATGTTTGTCAGGGGACAGCAGAATGTGTTGCCACTCTGTCATCGCTGTGTCTGGAGGGCACATAGGACTATTACAAAGGCATCTAAATGTAATTTCTCTGACTTGACCATCGTATTCATCAGCTGAATGCCACTGGCCCATCTATATAAGCCACAAAAAGAAAAAAATATAAGACATCCGCACATACACATGAACTTATATAAGTTGGAATCATACCATGATTCCACTTCGACGGAATTATGATGAAAGTACAAAGGAACTTATAATCAATGATTAACAAAGTGTGATGCTTACATTAAGATTGGTGTCCTTCCTAATTGAACGGTAATCACTTGTAAAACTTGAACCATCGCTTAAGAGCATCCACTGTGGTAAACCTTTCTAAAAGTTTATAATTGTGTTATAACATTAATTTACAAACCTTTTAATTTTATAAACATATCCCCACTATGTATAAACATTTTCAAGTTTTATAAACATCTCACATACTCAAGTGCATTAAATTATGAAAAGGTCTATTATCCTAGATCTCTTCATGCCACACAAGCTTGAAATGGATGTTCACTATGGTTTATAAGTTTTTAGACCTCTTCATAATTTTATAAACCTTTTTCATAAACCACCATAGTGGATGCCCAAATAGCATGTCGAAAAATTGTTCAGCAGTGCACGGAAAACCATCATGAACAAAATTTTAAAAATATTATCCATATGATGAAAGAAGGCACTGAAAGTAGAGTATTGAGCAGCTCTATACATTGTATATGCCAGTAAGAACATCCTCTTGAACTATAAATAATTTTGCTAAGCACATTCCTAACCCGGATCAACGTTTGGCTCAACTAAATCTTTAGGGAGGACATGTCCTCCCCAAGGGTTTGAGCGGAAAAAAGGCGAGCCAAAAAATATTAACTAAAAAATAAAATATGAAAATAGGTATTGGCGAGGACATATGGGGGAGACATGTTCTCCCCCAAAGACCCTGGTCAAAAATTTTCTTGTTTCAGACCTTGTCAAAGTTTGAAAATGTGACGTTTTGTCGTTTAGCGGGGCTTTGAGGAGGACATTTGTGTCCTCTCTGTAAATTCGTCTCCTCTTATCCTTTTTCTCTGTAAATTCGTCCCCTCTTATCCTTTTGAGTTGTATAATATTGTATATGTGAATGAATAGTTTGGGTGGCATGATGGCTGTGTTCGAGTCATCCTTTAATGGAAGGTCCTATTTTCGGGTCATCATGGCATCCAAACATGTCTTTTATTTATTTTTCACTTTCTTTTATCATTCGGCTTACTGTTATTGTCAAATTTAATTAAGTGATTATTGATAAATTTCATCTTTAAGCACATATCACACGCATTGAACAGTACGTGCACTCATTCTTATTAACACAAAAAATGAAGGATTTAAATAATCTTTAACACTAAAATAAAGAACTTAAACAATTTTTAAGCTGTTGTTGCCAAATAATAATAGTATAAAGATGACTTTAAAAAGATACTAGCCAATTAAGAACCCGAGTTGTGCGGCGGGATTTCTTGCTTCACTCGACGGGAAAGCACTTTAAAGTGACTAAAATGAAGGATTCGTTGTATTGCTTTAGGCTATAAAATAGATAACTAAAACAAAAAGACAAAAATCATACACTATTAAACTGTGATTAAAATTAAAGCAGGCAAATGGAATAATTAGAGTACATGCACACTTGATGCCAAGGTGTCTATAAAGTGATTATTATATATATAGAAGCTATTAACTTGAAAATTATTTTTTTCTTTAGCACCGAAAGAAATCATTATATTTGAGAAAGAAACACAAGTTCAGTCATATGTGTTGTATAAAAATGATCACAGAAATCTGAGAGTCGTGTAAACACTTTCAGATTGAAGTATTTCGATGGTTCTATCGAAATCTTAAATCGGATAAAACTCAGATTATGAAACGAAAATGTGTTTTGATGTTATGAAAACAGAACCAGAGATTGTAAAAAATATATATGACCAAAAACTGATTTTGCAGTTATAACTGCAAAGCAGTTAATTTAACTACCAAATTTAGTTAAATAAAAGGGGCCAAAAAACAAGTCCATATCCGGGAATTTTATTTCCAAGTGCATTATTTCCAAGTGAATTTTAACCCCAGCCAGGGGCGCTGCCCCTTGGACCCTGCCAGGGGCTGCCGCCCCTTGGACCCTGCTACCAGGGGCGCTGCCCCCGGACCCCCGTCACTCGGGGCTTCGCCCCGAATGATAATCATAATAACGCCATACAAGTGTGCACTCCGCACAACCCCCGACTTGTTGAACATTTATCATGATTACACATTGGTCAACCAAGTCAATCCATTACACTTAAATCATATTGGTGACGCAAAATCACCAACAATCCTCCCCCATTTAAGTGTAATCTTGATTAACTTAAAGCAAACTCATAACAAACAACAAACTGATGCATAAATGAAATATCGAGACGATTGAATTTCACATTAGTACATTAGCATTCCAAATATTCGAATATCAGAGTGTCACTAAAGGATTGAACTCTTTCTATTCATAGTGAATACATGAAGATAATATACACAACAGTTTACACATTCACATGTTCTACTTGACACTATGTTTTACTAGCTTGTGTCCTATCCTTCAATAAGCATATCAAAGCCAAGTCCCAAGCTTCTTGAAGCAGCTAAACCTCATGCTTATATAGGTAGTTTTTTACTCTTGCACCTGCACATGCAATTTGTCAAAAAACTATTAAGAAATATAATTTCAACCTCCTTTATCTTGCAGTTCTGAACACATACCGTGGGATGATGTAATTATGTGTTCCAATCCAAAGATATCAAGCTTTCCTCATTGAATTCAGTATCTAACAGTTCGTTAGATGGGAATTGGGTATCTTGATAAAAGGATTTAATTAGGTGGACTTTAAACCCATCCCAATAGCCGCCTTGCGTACGAGATCTCTTGCTACCCCTTTGGTTAAATGGTCGGCTAAATTCAATTGAGTTTTTAAAAACTTCACAGATATCACACCATTCATGATAAGCTCACGAATCTTGCTATGTCTAACACCCAAGTGTCTAGACTTGCCATTGTACACTTGACTATAAGCCTTAGCCAAGGTAGCAGCACTATCACATCTGATAGAAATGATAGATATCAGTTTAGGCCACAAAGGAATTTCATAAATCAAATTCCTCAGCCACTGTAGCAAATTATTCCTCAGCTACTTAGCCTAGGAATTTCATTACCAGCTGCAGCCAAGGCCACAAATTCAGACTTTATGGTTGAACTTGTAATACAAGTCTGTTTCTTTGAAGCCTAAGAAATAGCACCTCCTTCAAGAAGGAATACCCAACCACTCGTAGATGAGTGATCCTCCATATTATTAATCTATCTAGCATCGGAATAACCTTCTATAACAGAAGGATAACCACTATAAGTCATACCATAATCCATGGTTCCTTTCAAATATTGAAATACTCGACCTAGAGCTTGCCAATGTAGAGCACTAGGATTTCTAGTGTACCTACTAAGCTTTCCTACAGCAAAAGCTATATCTGGCCTAGTGCTAATCATGGCATACATAAGACATCCAATAGCTCTAGAGTATTCTAACTAAGACACTAGAGTTCCTTTATTAGGTCGAAACTTCACAGTAGGATCTACAGGAGTACAAACAAGAGAACAATTAGCAAAGTTAATCTTTGTCAGTATCTTCTCACTATAATGAGATTGAGAAATAGAGATACCATTATTTCCTCGTTTGATTCTAATACCAAGAATTACCTCAGCCTCCCCCAGATCTTTCATATCAAAATTAGATGACAAGAATTCAGTTGTCTTATTAACTTGATCTTGGTCAGTACCAAAGATCAACATGTCATCCACATATAAGCAAATTATTACTCCTTTACCACAAGAATAAAATTTTCTATACACACACTTGTCAGCTTGGTTTAAAGAAAAACCATTAGACAACACCACATCATCAAACTTTTGATGCCATTATTTCGGTGCTTGTTTCAGACCATACAATGATTTCTTTAATTTACATACCTTGCTTTCATGTCCAGGCATCACCAACCCTTCAGGTTGTTTCATGTTAATTTCCTCATCCAAATCACCATTCAAGAATACAGTTTTCACATCCATTTGGTGAATAACCAGATCATGTATAACTGCAAGAGCTAACAACAATCTAATAGTATAAATCCTAGCAACAAGAGCATAAGTATCAAAGAAGTCAATTCCCTCCTTTTGTCTAAAGCCTTAGATAACCAATCTGGCTTTATATTTATCTATGCTTCCATCCACTTTCATCTTCCTTTTTAGGATCTATTTACATCCTAATGCTTTGCATCCAGAAGGCAAATCAGTTAATTCCCAAGTATTATTATGCATGATGAAGTCAATCTCACTTTGAATTGCTTCTTTCCAAAAAGCAACATCGCTAGAAGCCATTGCTTCACTCAAGGTCCTTGTATCCTCCTCAATAATGAAACAATATTCACGTTGAGATAAAGTCTTATCTCTTGTTCCTTCAACCAAATAAAGTTGAAAATCAGACCCATAAGACTTAGCTTTTCTTGTTCTAGTGCTTTTTCTAGGAACAGATGAACCAGGTACATCATCAGTACCTTCAACCTCATCTTCAGCTATCTTACTTGAAGATGGTTGAATCATTAGGTTCTATAACATAAAACCTATAACACTTGGAATGCTCAGCATACCCAATGAAGATACAATCTATACCTTTCTGTAGGTTACCCTCTAATCACTTTCACTTCATTATGATGAACAAGAAAATAGATGAGAAGATGTGAAAGAATTGTAGAGAGAAGTTAGAGAGAGAAAGTAGAGAGAAAAATAAGAGTTGGTTAATTCTTACAAATGAGAAAA
>BQNB010078748.1:0-27572 GCA_026074375.1 Tanacetum coccineum | reverse complement strand
TGTATTGTGCAGGAACATATATCTAAGAAAAGGACGAAAAACAAAGCCAAAACGATAAAACCGGACTCGAAATGGAAAAGACTGTGAAAGACAAAGCCAAATCGAAGCCGAAAAGTCAATCAAGTCAAAGTCAACCCAAGTCAACCCCGAGGCCAAAAGTCAAAGAAATATAAGTTTAGGGACTGAAATTGTAAATCCCTAAACTTATATTTAAAGAAGAAAAGAGGAGAAAAGAAGAGAAGGGCCAAACTGCCATTTTTGCAAAGATGTACTCCAAAGGGCAATTCTGCCCACTCTCCTAACTTACACACCACAAGGACGAGTGGTGAAATTAGTGATATAACCCTTGGGGACTGAAATTGCCAAGTCCCCAAAAGGTTTTTAAACACAAGGACCATGGATGCAATAACAGTTATAACTATGAGAGACCAACCTTGCCAAAACCCTAAACCTACACCCTGTCACCCCCAACCTTTTATAACAACCCTTTCCCGCCATTTTTGAATCCCAAAAACCCAGAACTAATCATGGGTTTCTCCACCCCTCTTTTATCCCGCAAACCCAATTCCACCATGGTCAAAACTCTCCCCCCTCCTCCACTAAACTTTCCCAGCTGTGAGATTGCCAAGTTGGCAATCCCACAACTCCCCAAGCATGATTCGACGGCTCGGATGGCTTCTAAAGAAACCCAAGATAAATGAAGGGCCATGATTTGTTTGCTTTCCCCCCTCTCACAACAAGCACAACCCTTTTGTTGTGTCTACAAAGAAACACAAGTGAAAGAATGACAGGAGAAAAGAGACCTAGTCATTTTTCCTATATAAAGATTGTAAAGCCATTGTGGCTAAATATAGTTTTTTTTTGTATGTAGTTCTAGTGTAGTTTTTAAAAATAGTTTAAGTGTTTTTAAGCTAATTTCTTTTATGTACTTGTAATTCTCAGTTTTAATGAAAATTCAGCTGTTTTTATAATCGTGTTCTAAACCTTAATTTTCTTCTTAAAAACCTTTAAGCTCTCACGTATAAGCCATTGTCCAACTTGTTTTTAACAAAATTCAAAAAAAAAAGAGAAAGAGTGGAAGCTACTGTTGGATTGAAAAGCATGGATGAATAAGCTATTATGGATGGCTTATTGGGTATTGGCTTAGTTTAAGCTTAATTATAAGCTATGGGTAGGATTTAGAGCTTAATTAGGTTTCAAAGAATCCTTTTTGAACAAAGGATTAAAGGTAAATTTCTTTTAAACTTTGCTTATTACTGTAGCAAGTGGCTTATTAGCTTATTCTTAGCTTATTTCTGTTCTATTTGTGCTTATTAATGTTCATTTAAGTCTAAATATGCCTTGTAGTTAATTTTTCTTTCACTTACTTTCAAGTTGCTAAAAGCTGTCAAAATTAAGCTTATTCTGTCTAGCTTATTCTCCTCTTTCTAAGTGCTTATTTATCTTGCTTTTTATCTTTTTATAGTCCTAGGTTGCATAAGTAGTATTAATGTTTTTAAAATTTTAGTCTAACTTAGCTTTAACAGTTTTAAAAATCACTTGTTAAAAATTAAAGGGGTGTTTGGCATAAGCCTTAAAACGGGTCAAAATTGGGTGTGGTATGGGTTATGGTCACTTGTCTAGTTTTAGCTTAGGTTGTTAAGCTCATTTAAGCTGTTTTTAAAAGTCTTTTAGTTTCAAAATTGTTTTTCAAAGTTTTTCTAAACCATCTTTTTAAACTGTGACTTTTAAGAAAACACCAAGTGCTTATATTCATAAGCACTTGAATTTTGAGTTTTAGTTCCAAAAAGAGTGTGTTTTGTGTGTGTAAAAAAGGCTGTCAAAACCTTTTGGTCATTTGACTTGTTAAGTCAAAACAGCCCAAGTGTTTTTAGTGTCACAGTTTTAAAAATCCAACACCCTTTTTCACCTTCAAAATTCAGCTAGATAAAATGCTTTTTAAAAGCCAAAAGTTTGTGCACAAGTTCAATTGCTAGAGTAATCCATCTGTTTGAGCTTAATTTTTTGTTTAGAGCTTATTTGACAGCTTTTTAAAAGCTGTCAAATAAACCCTTGAGTTTAGTCTTAAAGCTCCCCTGGTGCAAAGGGGAGACTTTAGGCTTATTTTTCTTAGCCTTTAAGTGCATTTAAGGCCAAGTTCTTGGCTTATTTCAAGAGCTTATAAGCTCTTGTATAAGCCCCTTAAGTTTCAGCTTTTAAAAAGCTTTTGAGATGGCTTAATTTTAAGCTATCATTAGCCCTTTTGACTATCTTGCATGACTTAGGTGTAGGAATGCTTATTTCTCATTTTGGCTTTTACAGCTTATTTAGGAAATAATAGCTTTTTAGGTTAGTGTGATAAGCTGTGATTGGCTTATTCTCCTTTTTCCTAGCTTATTTGTCCAAAAGGTTAAGCTTTTAGCCCTTTAAGCTTGTTTCAGCTTCTGTCATTAAGCCCTTTTTTCAGCTTATTTAGTCTTAGCTTTTAAGCTCCTTAGTGCTTATTAGGCTAGCTTAGGAGTCCCTTTAGCTTATTTTGTCCATGTCCTAGCTTATTTGTCCACCATAGTTCAAATGACTTAGTATAATTTTAGCTTTAAGCTAGTTTAAGCATTCTGTCATTTTTAAGCTTATTTTTAAGCTTATTTAAAGCTTTTCATAAAAAGTCGTAGTTGACAAAGTTGTTAAGCCCCACGAGCTTAACAACTTTGCTTTACAAAGTTTTCAAAAAAAAAAGGAGACAAGGGGTGACCCGGGTGAGCAAGACTCGAACCCGGGTCTCTACCCTCGTGCACCTCTCTTTGTACACACACCATACCGCTGCGCCCTTAGGACTTTTCTGTTATAGTCCCAAGGGCCTTGTTACTTATAGACGTTTTGGGCCTAAAAGCCATTAAGCTGTTACAGCTTATTTGAGGGCTTATTTGTGAGCCAATTTTTAGCTTTTTATTTTTCGTAGGATTGTTATAAGGTAAAGTATTTTTAGTAAAATTTTCAGAATTTTTCGAAGTCATTTATATTTTTTACAATTTAATTTAGTTAAAAGTTTTAAAAATTCATAAAAAATACAAAAATTATCAAAAAAAAATATTTTTCTTTTTTAGAAAATTTTATTTTGTCATATAGTTTGTAGGAAAAATATAAAAATTTTCGTAGGGTCATTTTTACAACTTTTTACTTTTTAAAGAACGGTCCGGGTGCGTTTTTTTGTCTTGACTCGTTTTTGGGTCAAACGAACTCCGTTTTCGGTCTAGTCTTTTTCATTCTTCGTTATTTGGTCCCTAGAGTAGTTTAGAAGTAAAAATTTCTTCGTAGGGTTATTTTTAAAGATTTTAGGTTTTTCCCCCTTTGTTCGGGATTCGGGCTCTCGTTTTCTAGTTTAATTTCGTAATTTCTAGGTTTTTCTTAAACGTTTTAGTTCGTTATTATCTAATTTGACTTTTTCAACTTCCCAAATTAATTCCTTCCTTCAAACTCAAATCTTCGATTGTATCGATTTTCCATTCCAGCCTCGTTGGGGATAAACGACCCGGGAACACTCTATACTACTTCTCGGTATCATTGATCTTGTTGATTTTTAGACTAATATATATTTTATATTTTATTATATATTATATATATACAGTGTAAATTTAACCAATCAATATTGACTTGACATATTGTGATGTTTGCTTGACATATATGAAGACAGAATGGCCATAGATAGGTTGCGTGAGCTTGTCTACTTTAGTTATGTAAGTTACATGACATACTGAGATATTGACCATGCAAGTAATGTAATAAAGCAAAAAATTTCCCCGTACAATTGTGATAATAGATTTTGCATTTGATGAAAATTCTTGAGTCGTTATAAGTTGTGTCTTTATCATGGTAACGGTCGGAAAAAAAAGTATCGGGAAACTTGTACCTTATCTGTTTGGAGTTAATCTATTTGTTTCAAAACTTTTATTTAACAACAATTTATTTCCATTTACTAATGAGTAACCTCAAGTTTTACTCGAACGAGGATGTGATCGAATCATGCATGTCTATTCCGTCATTATGGCTATGTATGTGTGATTCAGCCACCTTGTTGTTTTATTACTTTTGGTGAAAGTTAGAAGATCCATACCCTATATCACTCTACTAGTCCTACTCATTAGCTTATTCGATTTAAGGTTTGAGTGCAGTCATATGTGTCTATCCTATCATTATGGGTTTGTATGTATGGTCTTTGTCACCTTTTCTGGAATATTGGTATCGGTAGAAACTAGATAAAGTGATCAAACCCTTATAAGCCTTAAAAATAAAACCCAATTTACCTCTATAAACTTGTTACTCATTAGCTTTACTGGTGGAGATGTGTATCCTTTCCAAGCTCATGATAGAATACTCGTCATGACCGAGCAATTTAGCGAAATAGTTACATGTTACCACATAGATTGTTGAGTGATTTGCGTGTTTTCATCTTCCTATTTCTTGAGGTGTTTGGTTGTGTACTTGTAATTGAACGAATAAATGCTTAACAGAAAAAATCCTTAGGGTTGCATTTCTATAAACTTCTAAAGGCTACTTGAGGACAAGTAGGATTCAAGTGGGAGATATTTGATGACATCAAATAATGTCACTTTTATAGCATCATTTATCCCATTTAAATAACCCATTTTGTATAATTATTGCAAGAATTGTTACTTAATCGTTTGTATTTAAGAATTGCAGTAATTATGGAGTACTTGGTGAAGATTAGCTAAAAGCCACGCATTCTGGAGCTTAAATGAAGACATTTGAATATTACTGTTCTAACATCGTATACGCCATATCCATCAAGGAAGATACGACGTATCAGTGCCTGTACTTCACAAGAAACCACGAAGATACAAAGTCCAATACGCCATATCCAGGACAACTCCATACGCCGTATTCAATATAAAGTAATAAAATATTCTGGAAGATATCGAACGTGGTCCCTACTCCAAGAAACCCCTGATACACCGTATCTATCTCTCTCGATATGCCGTATCGACCAAATTCTAGACAATGAAATAGAAAACCTAAAAATGGGTTTTCAGTGTGCTTGATCATATTTTCAATACCTTAACCACAAAAGTCGATTTTTAGAAGACAAAAAGAGCAGAAGAGGTCAAGCAAAGCTACTAATTCCATATGAAACACCATGTAATCTCCTATACTCTTGTAATTGTTTGATTTTTGGTATCATTCATTTAACTCGGTTGGTTTACCTTGGTTGGATTATTAGTTTTGTATTGATTACAATGATTAAGGGCTAATACCCTTGGGTATTAGCTATGATTATGAAGATTTAAATGTTTGTTTTGTTTATATCGAATGCTTAATTTATCATTGATTGTTTGTTTATGTTTATCATTTCATACTTGTTTACGTGCTTTTGTATGTGACCTATCATTCAACTGGATCTAGTGGTGATACCGACCAAGTTATCTAGATGCTAGGATGGCTCTCCATATAGTGATTTATATATCTAGATCAATAGGACCATAATTAATGCCCTATCTTTACCTTTGGGATATGTGAACAAGTTAGACTAGCAGGTGACCTAGGATCAACAAATAACGTACTGATTCTTTTGGTAAAGACTTGGACATTGGACTACTAGAATATAAATTTTCATTAAGCAATAAGTGGGTAAAGTCTCTATGAGCTAGGGTTTAATAAGATCACCATTATTAATCACCTAAGATAGATTATAATCAACAAATAGGATGCTTTATGTGGATGCGTTTAATTGTGACAGAATTCTACGTGTCTAGGTTTTAGGAAGAAGTCCCGCCTAAATCTTGGAATGATATGCCGCCTCGAGATAAGCACTCATTGCACTAAATAAACAAACCAATGTTTTAATTGGATTAATCATGGTTAATACAGTTTTCTTATATTTGGCTAGACCGCTCTTCTATCTTTTGTCTGTCTGCTTGCGTGTGTTATTGTGTCTTAAATTGATCTAAGTTACCACAAAACCTGTGCCAGTCTCTCAGGCTGAAACCCCCCTTATCCGTTAGAATTAGGATTAACATAGGTTTAGCATAGGTTTAACATAGAATAGAATTAACATAGTTTAAATTAACTTAGTTTAGTTAAAAAAAATATTAATAGAATAAAAGATTAGTTCTCGCTCTTAGTGATTAACACCCTACTTATCACAAAACTTCATCTGATCAGGTATACTGCCCGTTAAAGTGTTGTTTTAGGTAAAGTCGGCAAAATATAAATTTAAAACTTTAAAACATAAATAACACCTACATGACAGCACAATCAGAGGATGTGTTGGAAAATGGGCCATACATGATGTTGAATGTCGCTATTGTTTTGAGAAATGGTCCCTAAACGTGAGCTTAGCTAAAGAAGAGTTGACGAAGGTACCCGTGTGGGTTAAACTACACAATGTGCCATTGGTTTCTTTTAATCGTGACGTATTGAGTATGATTGCTACTAAACTCATCAAGCCTACTATGTCGGATTCTTATACGAGCTTTATGTGTTTGGAATCTTGGGGTTAAGGTAGCTTTGCTCGTGCTTTGATTGAATTGGATGCTACATGTGGGTTAAATGACATGTTAGTTGTTGTTATTCCTATGTCAGAAGGTTCAGGTTACATAATGGAGACTATTCATGTTGAATATGAATGAAAACCTCTAAGATGTGACGAATGTAAGATCTTTGGTCACTCGTGTGATAATTGCCCTAAAAAGCCTTCAACTAGCCACACACAACCGAAGGCTGGGAAACAAAAGGATGTTTAGTATGATGGTTTCAGAGTGTGGAACAGAAGAAAAAAAGGTTGTAATTTGGAAAGCCAAGGTAAACGTCAAGGTAGTGAGTCTAATAAACCTATTAATGGTTCCTATAGACTGGTTGTGAAGCCAAAGTCAACTACTCTGGTTTCTATTTCATTTTCTAGTCTTGAGGAAGATCATGGTAATTATGTGGATGACTTGGTTGATGATACAAGGAAGAAGGTGGAGGCTCCTTCTAGGAAGAATGGTATTTGGTCGGACTGGAAAGAGGAGAGAAACATAGATTTCTCTTTTGAAATGGAGATTCACTACTTTGAAAGGGATGGTTTGGAATTTGTAAACATGGATCATGTGGTGGAGGTAGCGGAGCATGGGAATGTTCCTAGCGAACATGGTTGATTGTATATATGGTTTATTTGGCATTTCTTATGAGTCACTGTAATTTCGTTTACTTTGGTTCTTAAGTTATATCACGTTTACGTATAGGTAGTTGTTTCATGATATTGGCATGTCAATCTTATTTGGTTCTTTGGTTTCATGCACAAATGGTGCGTTCTTATTTGCCCATGTAATGGACTGTGATGTAGGACTTCACCTATATCCTTTGTACTTAAACAATTTTGGTGTAATACATTTGTCGTGGAAACTCTTTACCCAAAAAAAGGATTTTACAAGCCATAAGCCTCTATAAGCCCAATCCAATTGAAAGAGGCTTATGGAGGCGTATAGCTAGTCAAATTACTTTTTTTTTGAAAATGTGTAGTTATATTAACATTATGACACCTTAACTGTTACAAAGACATTCCATGAAGGATCATATAGCAGGCTCAATATCCTCTTCTTAACAACACATTCTCTAAAACATACAAATAAAACAACACCTAGAAATTTATAATTCCTATACTTTACATATTCAAACAAGCAAGCATTACATGTCCTTTAACACCATTGTATCTAAATGTTATTCTAACCAGGAACATAAGACACAATGTAAAAAGGCCTCATAACAACATAATATCAAATACAAGGACAATAGGCAATTGGTGTGGTATGTTTTATATACTATAAAATATATATACTAATATAACCTTAAGAGTAATTAAAAAAATTCTCTAAGGAAAATTTACTCTCAAAAATATATATAATATAATATATAATACGTATATTAAACTGGGCAAATATGATCACCCGGGTCGTTTTCCCAACGACTAGTGAAATTGAAACCTATGTCTTTAAGTCCGGATATGATTTGGAAATAAGCAAATTGAAATTTGACTCAAAAGCAACAACTACATGACACTTTAGAAACAATTATAACACAAATACGTCAAATAAAAAACGCGACTAATAAGCAAGCCTACTAAATTTATTCCTAAAAATTTGAAACAAATTTCTAAACCTAGATAGGACAAAAAGAAAATTTTAGGAACAAGAACTACATAATTATATCTATTATTTTTGAATTTATTATGAATTAAAAACTAATTTAATCTAATTAAATCCTAGAAAATAGCAAATTAAGTACTAAAAATTTGAAAAAATGATTTTTAAGCTTAGAAAAGTCTAACATATTATAAAAGCAAAGAAAACTATTTTTAACTATTTTTATTATTAAAATTCTATTTTTAAAATTTATAATAAAAGCTTAAAAATGAAATTCAAGATCTAAAAAGTGTAAAAATGATTTAACTGGATGTAAACCTAAATCATTTTTTTATAAAACTAAAAACTTTTTTTTTGTATTTTTCTGAAATTTTTTTCTATTTTTTATTGATTTTTTAAGATTTTTACTTTCAAAAAATGATTAAAAATAAGATAAAAGGTAGAAAAATATGAAAATTTCAGGATAATACTTAAACACTAACATGAATGCAAGAAAAATAAGAAAGACCAAAATGCTAAACAAATAAGCTCTCAAATGAGCTTATTAAGCTACGGCTTTTTATAGAAAAAGGAAATGAAAATGTGTACTAGTATTTGATTGTGTGTTATACTAATGGATGAGCTAATGTAGCAAAACGGTTAACACACATGGTATGCATACTAGAGGTCGTGGGTTCGAGTGTGGGCAACCCCTTTTTGCTCTTTTTTTTATTTTTTTTTACTTTTATAAAAAAACTAAATACTAAGACTTTAAAAGGACACAAAATTAAGCAACTTTAATAAAGATAACCTATACTGAAACTTAATAATAAGCTCTATAACAGCTTATCAATTAAGCTGTAACAGGAAGTTGGTGTTTGGCCTTGGTTTCACTAAATAAGCTATAACCTACTCAAATTAAGCTCAAATGGAAAAGCAAAAAATGTTCTAGGCAGCTTATGATGAGCTTAATCTATAAATGCAAAGAAATCTAAGCTAGAAATGCTTTTAAGCTACTAAAATTACTCATGACTTAAGCAAACTCAGGAAATAAGCAAAGTAACTCAAAATCCAAATAAGCTAAAAACCTTAAAAAAAAACTAAACTAGACTATAAGCTCCTCAAAACTAGTTAAGCTACTTATAATCTATCTATTTAAGCTATAAAAACTACTAACTTAAGCTAGAATTAAGTTTTTAAGAAACTAAGTATTTAACCTACTATTTTTGGTGTTTTTGGCTTTTAAGCTGAACTTTGACAGAAAAATTTAAGCTAGAAAATAAGCTAGAAACCTAAAACTAAGACCTAATATGTATTAAGTTTCACCTAGACTATATCCTACTTGAATCTTAGAAGCTAAAACCTAGTTTACCCTAGCTAGGAATTGAATCAAAAGTGACAGCAGAAATTGTCTAGTTCCTACTGATGCAATTGGTAAGATGCAAAAAACTAAAATGCAGGTGTCCTGTGAACACAAATCAAACACTAACCAAGTATTAGATGGCTTGATTTAATAATTTGCACAAGTGAAATTCAAAGATGAATGCCCTGGTACAGGAACACTTAATATAAGCTCAAACTTTCTAAATTTCAAAATCTAATTTATGAAAACTCATTTCCTGTTGTTCTTAAGTGATATTACAACTGACTCAAGTGTTTTGATCAAATTAGTTTGACTTTTGCTGGTCAAACAAGCTTGTGCCAAACACTCCTTAAGAAACTAGACAGATTGGAGAAAGACTTTTAAAGTGAATTTTAATGAACAAGTATAAACTACCAGATGATTTTTAGCTTAAAACAAGCTTAAGAAACATGAATTAACAGCTAAATTTGACTAGAAATCAAAGATTAATACTATGCTATCTAGTATTTTTGGCTTTTTAGGAGTTTATTGACTATTATATGAAAATCAAAGATCTAAACTATCAAAAGCTAAAACAGATGAACAACTAAGATTATTAAGCTATACTAAACACAAATAAGCACTAATAAGTAAAATATTAAGCAAATAAGCAATGATAAGCATTTAAGCTATAACTAATTTAAACTGAAATTAGAGAAAAATGAAAAGAGAAACTTACTTGAACCTTTAGCTAAACAAAAGGGACCAATAATGGCAGCTACAAGCTCCCTAGCTTATTAATAAGCTAGGGTATAAGTCTTTGGGGATCCTTCCATTTAGATCCCCCTTCCATAAGCTTTCCAATCCAAATGCAAAGGTAATATATAGATGTTAAACTGATTTTATAGGTTTAGAGTATGATTAAGATCGATTAAACTCAAATCAAAAGCTTATAGACTCTTGAAAGCTTATTATGAGCTTATTAGCTTATTGAGACAAATTAGCTTATTGAGAGAGTTTAAAAGTTGAAAGTAAAAAACTTATGACAAAATTAAACTAAATTTCATTAATTAAAAAACTGAATTACATTACTTAAAAGAGATTACAATTTGATCAAAATTACAATAAGCTTCTAAAATTACACTAAGCTAAGAAAACTAGAAAAGAAAAGATCCTCTCGTATGTGAAGAGGTGAGGGCTATTTATAGCCTGTAGAGAAGCTTCTAGCCTTGCTGCCGACTCCTTTCAATCATGGCCTTCCAAATTTTTAATCATTGCCAAATAATTAAGAGTCGTTGGATCAACATTATTGTGTTTACCGCTATATAAACAACAGAGTTAAAAGAATTACAAAACAATGATCCTCTTATGGACTTTTCTATTGCTATAAATGTATTTTTTCATAATGAAATCAATCAGTCTTCGTTACATTCATCCAACTCGTAGGTTTCTTAAATACCCACGAAACCCTAACAAAAAGCTAAAGTGGATAAGTCTGTGTATCACTTCACATAGGATATCTCATGCATATCCTATTACTAACCTAACTTACTAACAACCCGGAGTAAGTATAATACAACCAGGAATAATATTGTTAGCTACACCCAGCAGAATGACTTTTGTTCACACGCCAGCAACTAAACTATACACATTATCCTTACCAGTAGGAACTACACTACCAGCCACACAAAACAGTTTACTGCTACCATTAGGCGAACTACCATACCTCTACTAGATTGAAACTATCTATAACAAAACATCCCAACCACCGGAATTTATTATGATAATACCTCAATTGAGAATATTATATTTTGGTATTTTTACCAATTTGTGAATTTTATTTCTTTTTATGGACAATGTTTTTTTTTATGATAATTATACTAATAAAAGAAAATAAAAATATTTTTGTATTTTTTATATGTTTATAAAAGAAAATATTCACAGATTCAAAAACAAATTGTCAAACGTAACGATAATCGTTTTCACAGCCTCCCCGGCAACGGCGCCAAAAATTGATTGGTGGTTTTTACACTAAATATATAATATATAATAAAATATAAAATATATATAAGTCTAAAAATCAACAAGATCAATGATACCGAGAAGTAGTATAGAGTGTTCCCGGGTCGTTTATCCCCAACGAGGCTGTACTGGAGAATCGATACAGTCGAAGATTTGAGTTTGAAGGAGAGAATTGAATTGAAAGTGTGGAAAAGTCAAATTAAACAATAACAAACAAAAACGTTTAAGAAAAACCTAGAAATTATGAAATTAAACTAGAAAACGAGAGCACGAATCCCGAACAAAGGGGGAAAAACCTAAAATCTTTAAAAATAACCCTACGAAGAAATTTTCACTTCTAAACTACTCTACGGGACAAATAACGAAGAATGAAAAAGACTAGACCGAAAACGGAGTTCGTTTGACCCAAAAACGAGTCAAGACAAAAAACCGCACCCGGACCGTTCTTTAAAAAGTGAAAAGTTGTAAAAATGACCCTACGAAAATTTTTATATTTTTCCTACAAACTATATGACAAAATAAAATTTTCTAAAAAAGAAAAATATTTTTTTGATAATTTTTGTATTTTTTATGAATTAATTAAACTTTTAACGAAATTAAATTATAAAAAATATTAAATGACTTCGAAAAATTCTGAAAAATTTACTAAAAATACTTTACACTATGATTATTCTACGAAAAATAAGAAACAAAAAATTGCTTAAGAAATAAGCCCCGAAATAAGCTTATACAGCTTATAAGCTTATAAGCCGAAAACAAGTATAAATATTCAAGCCCTTGGGACTATGACAGAAAAGTCCCAAGGGCGCAGCGGTGAGGGTGTGTGTAAAAGAGGGAATGTATCGAGAGGTCTCGGGTTCGAGTCTTGCTCACCCGGACCTCTTGTCTTTCCCTCTTTTTTTTTCAAAAACTTCAAAAAGCAAAGTTGTTAAGCTCGTGGGGCTTAACAACTTTGTCAACTAGCACTTTTTCTAAAAAGCTGTCAATAAGCTTAAAAATAAGCTTAAGGGTCGACAGTATAGCTTAAAGGGCTTAAAGGCAAAAATTTGCTAAGTCATTTTGGCTTTGTGGTCGAAATAAGCTAAGACAAAGACAAAATAAGCTAAGGAGGGTCTAAACTAACTTAGATAAGCTCTACACAGCTAAAAAGCTAAGACTAATAAGCTGTTGAGAGCTTATGATGACAGAAACTAAAACAAAGCTTAATGGCTAAAATGCATAAGCTGTGGACTCTAAATAAGCTAAGAAAAAGGCAAAAGCTAAACAACTTAGCTAATCTATCTAAATAAGCTATTTTAGAACACAAGTGGGCTTATGAAATAAGCTGAAAATGCTAAAAGTAAAAATAAGCAATCCCTAAACCTAAGTTATGCAAAAACAGTCAAAAGCCAAGTTTGGGCTTAAAAATAAGCTAACAAACAAGCTTCTTAAGGTCTGAAACTTAAGAGGCTTATAAAAGAGCTTATAAGCTCTTAAAATAAGCCAAAAGATTGGGCTTAAATGGACTTAAAAACCAAGAAAAAGAAGCTTAAAATCTCCCCTTTGCACCAGGGGAGATTAAAGCTTAAAACTAGGGGCTTATTTGACAGCTTGTTAAAAGCTGTCAAATAAGCTCAAATTAAAAAGATAAGCTAAAACAGATTTAGTACCCTAGCTTTTGGAGTTGTGCACCAATTTTTGGCTTTTGAAAATCATTTAAACAAGCTGAATTTTGTAGGTGAAAAAGGGCTTAAAGTTTTGACACTAAAAACTTTGGTGGTTTTTGACTCACAAAGTCAAAAGACAAAGGGGGTTTAACAGCTTGGTTTAATACCACAAAACACACACTTTTTGACACTCAAACTCAAAATCCAAGTGCTTATGGATATAAGCACTTGGTGTTTTCTTAAAAAGTCACAGTTTTGAAAAGGGTTTTGAAAAGCTTTGAAAAACAATTTTGAACCTTAAAAACTTTTGAATCAGCTTTTAATAAGCTTAAAACTTAAGTTTAAATTCACTAAATGACCTCAACCCATACTTAAAACTATTTTGACCCGTTTTAAATGTTACCCCAAACACACCCTTAAGTTTTTGAAAAATGATTTTGAAAACTTATAAGACTAAGTTAACTGAATTTTTTGACACACTAAGGATATTTAAGCAATATTGAACAATAAAAAGCTAAAAGGCAAGTCAAATAAGCACTTAAATGATGCAATAAGCTAGTGACAGAATTAGCTTAACTTGACAGTTTTAACTAGATTGCATATAAATGAAATAAAAAAAACATTAAAAGCATTCTTAGACATAAATTATCACTAATAAGCACAATAAGCTAAGGAAGTAAGCTAAATGAGCTTATTGCTACAGTAAATAAGCAAAATTGAAAGTAAAGTACCTTTGATCCTTTTGTCAAAAAGGATCTTTGAGAAGCCTAATAAGCTCTAAATCCTACCCAGCTTATAATTAAGCTAAACTAAGCTAAAAACCAATAAGCCTTCCATGTTAGCTTATTCCTCCAAGCTTTTTCAATCCAACAGTACCCTTGCACCTTTTTTAGAGTTTTCTTAAAGTGTTTTTAAAAAAAGACAGAATTGTAAAAGATGTTTTACATGAAGAGATTAAAAGACTTTAAGTAACATTTAGAACACAAATAACACAAACTTACATCAATTTCATTAAAATGAAGTTCAAGTACAAAATCTTTAACTGACAAACACTTAACTTAAAAACTAAAAGCTTCTTGTAAAAACTAAACTTAAAAACTAATTTAAAACTTAAAACTACATATAACTACATATTAGCCATAATGGCTTTACACTTGCTTTTATAGAAAAAACGAGCTAGGGTCTTCTTTCTCATGTCTTCTTTACTTGTTTTTCTTTGTAGACACAACAAAAGGGTTGTGTTTGTTGTGTGTGTGTAAAGTCACAATGAATCTCAGCCCTTCAAAGTCCTTGGGTTTCTTTAGAAGCCATCCGAGCCGTCGATATAGGCTTTGGGAGATGTGGGATTGCCAACTTGGCAATCTTACAGCTGGGAAAGGTAGTGGAGGGGGAGGAAAATGATTATCCATGGGGTGGTTTGGGTTGCAGGGTAAAGCGGGGTGGAGAAACCCGTGATTGGTTGGGAGTTGAAATGGGCGGGAAAATGAGTTGTACAAAGGTTGGGGGTGACAGGGCATGGGTTTGGGAGATTGGCACAAATGGCCCCTCATGGTTATAACCTTCATTGCACAATTCGTCCTTGTTGTGTTATACTTTTGGGGACTTGGCAGAAATAGTCCCCAAGAGTTATAACATTCTTTGCATGAACCGTCCTTGGTGGTTATAAGTTAGGTACTTAAGCAGGAATGGCCCTTGTAGTTATCTTTCCATTAATGGCAGTTTGCACCCTTGTCTTTCTTTTTCTCTTTTCTTCATTAAATACAAGTTTAGGGTTTTAGCAATTTTAACCCTCAAACTTATACTTCTTGACTTGTTGACTTTTTGGCTTCGGGGTTGACTTGGGTTGACTTTGACTTTGACCAGTTGACTTTTCTGTTGACTTTTTGACTTGATTGACTTTTCGGCTTCGATTTGGCTTTGTCTTTCACAGTCTTTTCCATTCCGAGTCCGGTTTTGTCGTTTTGGCTTTGTTTTTCGTCCTTTTCTTAGTTATCCGTTCCTGCACAATACAATTAGCAAAACAAGCGTATATTTGGCATTTTAAGTCCGTTTTTGGTCATTTAAGCTCGTTTTTAAAGGTAAAAGGTATGTGTAATTAAGCACATACCAAGTATGAAGACTATTACGTGAGTATCCACTAACCTAGCCGCGTTTCTCTAAACGTCTTCGCTTTGCAATTAAGAATCTAGTTTTCTAAAGCCTAATGCGCACATCATTAACAAGATGTAATAACAAAAGATAAACAACTAGGTTTCATGCAATTCTAAGCAAATACAATTTATATTAGCCAAGCATGTTAATTAAAAGCAAAGAATAACTAATCAAACAACACATAGACATATCGAATAGTTAAAAAGGATAAAGAACTTCACTTCATTTAGACAGGGCGTTATGATGAGAGTACAAGGGTTAAGAAACCCTAAAAATTGACCTATATGTCTGCTCGAAAGCTTACTAACGATTTCCACATGATTTTCCACACAAAACATGAAAAATAGGGTTTGTATATATAGGGAATAAGTCGCGACGGCATCACTTGTTAATTGCGATGTGTCAACCCGTAGAATCTTCTATGGGCTTCTCAGTGTCGACTACTCTAACATCGTCATAAAAGATTTTGACGTCGTCTCTTGAACACTTTGACGTCGTCACAACTTGTGACGCCGTCTCTATGAACTATATGCCATCTCATGATCATCTTTGTATAAAGTTGCAATCTTGTCTCGTTTCTTCCCAAATTAAGTCTAAGTCATGTGTATTTCCTCTAAATGCTTTCCAAATGCCTTACAAATGCTAAAATAACAAAAAGAAATGATTAAGCATATAATTTGGGCATATTTGCATGATTTTTGGGTTTAAATGACCCAAAAAAGTGTATAAAATAACACAGCATCACATACTATGCTTTAAAGCAGTAAAATACGGGTCACGAGGTTTATGCATGTAAAGACAAACTTGTTGAGAAACATAAGACAGATCTTGTCGCGTAAAAGTAAGATACTGAAGAGCAGCAACGAGTAGGGTGAGCAAAACGAACCTATTTTGGTCCAGTTCTCGGTCCATCCTTTTTCTTATTTTCGGTCATCGGTCCGGTCCAGTCCAGTTGGTCTTATGAAAAAACTGACAATTATGCCTTGTTGGACCGGACCGGATCGAAGACCGAACCGGACAGGACCATTTCAGTTCGGTCTTTGATCCGGTGTTTTGGCCAAACTAGGTTTCGGTTCGGTCTGTTTTCGTCGGTCTGGTCCGGCTTTTGGACCGTGAGCACCCTTACCAACGAGACTGTGAAATAAAGTAAGGCTGCTAACAATATCACCATCAAGACAAAGCTTGGACTTAGTATCAGATACAGGTCCTACATGGGTTACAATTTTGCATATGTGCTTAATTAAAAATTTCCTCAACAAATTTAGATTGTGTCAAGAACGTGCTAGAAGTCACTGAGCTAAAATACATATATAACTCACAGTAAAGTGAGGTGATGATACATTCTAAAAGAGCTGTAGAAGAAGTTGTAAGAGTATTATCATCCACATATATAACAAGAGATAAGTAATATCATAACCCTATGAAAAACAAATAGCGATGTGTTGGTTTTGCTGTACTGAAAACCGATCCCTTTAACAAAGCTAGAAAAGTGCACCAGGCGCGATGGGCCTGTTTAAGCCCAGATAATGAACGTTACAAATGACAAACATAATTAGGGGGAGCATAACCAACAAATCTAAGCGGTTCATGCATATAAAATGTCTTAGATAAAGGACCATGAAGAAAGCTATTCTTCATATCAAGCTGATGAATAAGCCAGTACCGAGACAAGGAAAGGCTCAAAAGTGTACGAATAGAAGCCGACCTAACAACCAGAAAAAAGTCTCATCATAATCAGTCCCCTATTGCTGACTGCGTTCACTGGCAACAAGCCTAGCTTTGTACCTGCTTAAGAAGCCATCTACATGAAACATATGCCTAAAAAATCACATAGAACAGACAATATTCACATTAGATGGAAGGGGTATAAGAGCCTGTGTTCTGTTAGTAATCAAAGTACGGGCTTGGTACATGAACTGGGGGAATGTGTATAATATTGATGAATAAGAAATCATAGTTGGGTGGGGTAGTTGGTGTCATTACTCGAAAAGAAATGAGTCCTTATTAAAAATAACATGTCGAAAAATAATAATTTTATTAGACGACGAGTTAAGGCATCTATAACCACAACGAAAGGCGGAGCATCCAAGAAAAATACATGGTGTGTTGATAGGGGTTGAAGCTTATGAACGAATTATATATAAGGATAACAAAGGCATCCAGATACACACAAATGGTCCTAAGAGGGTAGTTTGTTACAAAGCTTAGTGAATGTTATTATTAATGGCGGTAGAGGGAAGGATATTGAATAGATGAGCATCCATGTTAAGTGCTTTGAACTAATAGAATGGAGAGAGGTATGTGTGATAAGAAAAGCAAGGTATGAGTGATATTATTAGGGGTACGTAACATACATTTGGATTTCATATTTGTTGGAAAGTCCTGAATACATAACAAAAATTCAGGTTTTTCATTTTGTTGTGTGAAAACGACTGTTGTCATATTCACCCCCATGGTCACGTTTCAAAGTAGGGCTGAGCATCGGTTCAAAACCGAACCTAACCAAAACAAAAACCGACTTTAAGGATAACATGAACTGAAAAATGAACCGAAGTGAACCGAGTAAAATCAAAACCAAATCGAACTGAGCAAAACCGAAACGAATAGATAGTTTAGGCGTATTTTTCTTGGTTTTTACCCGAAACCGAACCGAACCGAGCAAAACCAAAACCGAGAACCATAATATACAAAATTGAAAATTAAACCGAAACTGGTCGGTTCGGTTTTGGTGGGTTCAGCTCGGCTCGGTTTGTCTGTTCGGTTCGGTTTTCGGTTGGTTTTGCTCAACCATATTTCAAAACCTTTATGTCCACATTAAATTGTTGATTCACATAAGCACAAAAACCAACAAACGTATCAAACAAATCATACTTTTTAAAATAAGGATATACCCAAATATAATGCGAAAAATGATCAAAATAAATATCATAATACTTAATTCCACTTTCACTAGGAATAGGGGATATCCACAAATCGATGTGGATTAGTTTGAACACACACACGACATACAAGTCACAACTATAAAATGGATGCTTAGTATTTTTACATAATTGACAGACATGACACAAAATGGAAAACTTTGATTTATTACATGAATAAAATGACTAGACTATAAACGACAAAACACATCTTCAATGGAATGCCCAAGTCACATGTGCCACATAGTAGTACTAAATGAAAACAAAACAAAGGGAGTGTGGTCGGATGATGGTTGTTGAGTCACTAGGTAGAGATCTCTGGTATTATCAAAATGGAGAGGAAGCCTGCGGGTATGGTAATCCTTCAAAGAAAATCCATATGCATCAAATTCAATAGAAACATCATTATCATGATTAAATACAAACAAAAATAAAAACTTTAATTATATTAGGTGTGATGAATATATGATGGAGATGAAGAGGTTTGTGAGGAGTGTGCAAAAGGCTATGTCTCGCGTCAGTCACATGTATAAGTTGACCATTGCAAAAAATACAAATTACTAAATGATTTAATTGCTAACAGCAGTAAGCACACATGTGGTTAGCTAAGTGAAAAGAAGCCCCCGTATAAATATTCCATGTAGGGTCTGGAAGAGTCATACCCTAAAACACTTACGGGAGCATAGTGGCTTGAGCACTTAGATAAAACATATGACCCCCTGTTGGACTAAGAATGGAATCTGTTGAGCTGGCATTTGGACAAGCTGGATACTAAATTGGGCCAAATCGCACAAATCATTATAGGTTAGGTCGGCTAGAAAGATTAGACATTAACCACATGGGCCTATGGTAGCTAGACTATCATAGGTTATAGTTTATCCCAGACCTGATTGAAAATACACATAACTCTCGTTGGGTTGGGCCTGGTTTGAAGGACCAAAGCACGATAGAGGAAAGGAAGTAAAACTAGCACTATTCTAGATTGTATTAGATAGGCTGGATACTACATGCGCTACGAGTGGACTAGACATTGGTTTTCACATTGTTCTATAAAGGTCGAGAATTGAAGGGAATGAAATTCCCATTACCTTTACTGTTAGATGAAGTGGGTATAAGATTGGGCTGTGGCCTTAAATCACTAGCACCTTAAACGAACATGTAACGAGCTCATAAGTACAGGAGCCATGTTAAAAGTTATGACAATGGTGAATACCTGGGGAACTGATGGTGTTAATCTCAATCATTATCTATGTTGGTTACAACCAGAATAATAGGGGACGTAGATGTATTATGAAAAGAATAGAGCATACTTGTTTGGTTAAGCATGTCGCTTTCCTCAAGTTGAATCATAGACCACACGGTGTAAAAAATATGCATCTTTTCCTTATGATGAATGATTCGTGCGATCTCGGTAAATTTAGAACAAAGACCATTAATCACATATATGACAATACTAGAGTTACTTACCTTGGAGCCAAGATTAGCAAGGCGGTTAACTTTGGATTTGATTTCTTAAAAGTAATCAATTATGAGAGGTTACCAATAGCCATGTTGAGAATCTCATTATCAAGTTGAATGGCTCGATCATCTTGATTATCATTGTCATACCCCATAAATTTCAGGTCATTATTTTAAACTATTCCGTTCATTATTTTGACTTTTATATGTTACGTTTAAATTTGATTTAAAACTAAGAAGTTATCCCGCGTAAAACTAAAAAACGTCATCGGATGCGTTTCGACTTCGGACTTGGATTAGTCCACATAATATATGCATGATTTTATAATTTTAAAGTGTTACGTAGGTTACGTACACTTTTGTTTTCGATTTCTATGATTTTTGTGTATATTTTTTGTTTTTCGCGTTTTAGGTCAAATGGAACCCCGAAAACTTACAACCTTTGCAGGTAAAATAAAAATGTCACCCAATATTATTAAACTTGTCAAAAATTTTGAGATCCCCCCTTTCCTTCAAATTTTCGGTACAACTCAAAAGAAAAGGAAGCACAAATTTGAATTTCAAAAACAAGGTCACATGCATGTAAGAGTGAGATAGTGACACTCTTGTCTTCACCCTCCCATGCACCAAAATCTTCTTACATGTGCTAGGTGGCTAGGACCACTTAGTTCAAGCAAATAAGAGGTCACCTTGGAGCCAAAGAAAAGGCTTTGTTCCCCCTTTTTGTCCCTATGCCAATCGAACCACAAGGACCATAGAACTATGGTTCCATCTTTTCTACTTGACCATGACTCACACAATATCTTAAACCCTAAACCCTTTCCCTTATAAATACCACGTGATAGAGATTTTAGGTCATTTCACACACACAAGCCTCACCAAAAATTGTTTCTCCTTTCCTTTTCTTTCTTTTGGGTCTCGGCACACAACAACAACATAAAAGGGTTCCAGATTTTTCTTCAAGGTCCAAGCATTCCAAGTTAGTTTTTAAGGTTATTTAAGGTGTTTCTAAATCTTGGTTCTTTGGTTTAAGGGTTTATTCAAGATTTGGAAGGTTAGGATTTGGTTAAGTATTGTTGGGTTTTCAAGATCTATTACTATTTCTTTCAAGATCTTATTTCTTAAGCTTATTCATCATCCTTGTAAGCTTATTTCTTGAATATCTCTTCTATTTCTTAAGTTCTTATACATATACTTTAAATCTTATGTGTTTGTGTTGGTTTTTAAAAAAATGAAATGAGGTTGTGAAATAATGAAGTTAGTATAATACTTTTGCATAAATATTTTGTTAGGGTTGAAAGTGAGTTGATTAGTGTGTTAAAATATTGATGGTGATAGGATTAGGCTAGATATAAGTGTGGTTTTGTTGTTGGTTTAGTTGTGAATGGAGATTATGATAGATTAAGCACTATTGAGAAGTTGTGGTTGGTTTTTGAAAGCGATTTGGTTATGTATAGGGGCTGTCTGAGATTTAATGTAGCATAAACGAGTGTTTAAATATGTTTTAAAGTATTAAAAGTGTAAGATAATGGTAGTATATGTTTCCTAGGTCGTTTTGATATAAAGATCATCAAAAACGGACTTAAAACGACCATGATACAGCCAAATAAAGTTTTAGAAATTTTGCGGCAAAACTGTGTTTGTATTCACCATATTAGCAGCTAAAACGGATTCACTGGCCATTTAGCTTAAAAGTCAAAGACGAGGGAGATAAACCATATTTTTGTCGAGTAACTTTTCTAACACTTTATTTATTATATAAGATGTTGAGTTTTTATAAAAAATAGTCTCTTCGTGCTATCGTGAGTCCATTTAAGTTTCAAAGATCTTAGAGTTTAATAAGGTAACGTTTAGATACTATTGTGAAGGGTTAAGGATTTCTAAAAATGATATTTTGAAATTTTCGGACATTACTAAAAATAGTAAGTTTAGTAAATAATAGCGAGATAGACATGGAAATTAGACGTTTAGGTTTCGCTAGTGCGTTTATGGAAATATAGACTTAGAAAATATAGGGGACGGGATTAACTTCCGAAAACTCTAAACTTTTCTTAAATAGAAACTTTATAAAAATAGTAACTTTTGGATTAACGGCGGGACTTAATGATAAACTATATAATTTCATTTAGTCAAGTTTTATTAAATGAACTAAAACACAAACATACATGGATGTCTCTTTCTCTTATAAGCATTTTGTACTTGGTTTCGTATATCCTACTTTTTCCTAAGGCGCGTCATCCCTTTAGGTCGCGGCTAGGATTATGTATCGTTCTTCGTTTACGTGATAATCATTCACTCATCTTGCTAAGGTGAGTTCATATTGTTAGCCTTAAAATATGTTGACTAATACGGAATTACACTAGTTATCATTAGGCAAGAGATGCAGGGACTAGAATTGTTAAGTTAGAATAGTTTCTCTTGTCTTGACCTATAAATACCCCCTCCATACTTCCATGGAAGGGTGTGGATTCATTTTGTATTATTAAGTTGTGTGTGTTTTTCTCTCTAGACACACACATCTTTCCCTCTCTACACTTTTCTCTCATCATCAATAATATGGCTTTCTATTTGTTTAATCCTCCCCGACCTTCGGATCGAATCTAGTTAGTATTTCTTATTGTTTACAATTGGTATCAAGAGCTACCCGAGGGTGTATTGTATTCGTACGTGTTGTGTTTATGGTGGCTTATTGTGAGCTTATTGGTTCGGCTTATATTTTTATATACGACTTATTTTGAGCTTTTTGAGTCGGCTTATCCTTGCTTATTCATTTTTTTAAAAATCACATAGCGTATCTTTCATTCAGTTTTATTTTCTTTTTTTCGTAGCCCATATATACTTACTTTATTGGTCTAATCTTGTTGGTGGCTACTGTTGTTAATATCATAAGCACAATTCCTAGGTTGACTAAGTTATGATACTACTCATTTGGGTTTAAAAAATGTTTGGTTATTGCTTATTTTCGAGGCTTTCTCCGGTGTTAAAGGTGCTTATTTTCAAGCTTTGTATCCGTTTTTTTCGCTAGCTTATAAGTTGTTTCAAACAGCTTATTTTATGGCTTAAAAGTGGTACAAGTTTTCTTGGCTTAAAAGTTTTTCTTCGTGGCTTATTTTCATGTATAAGAGCTTATTCAAGCTTTTCTTTTGGTTTGCTTATCATCTTTGGTGGTATTCACGTTTGGAAGACAAGGAGACCAAGATCCAATGTTTTAGGAGCAAGGATGATAGTACATCTAGACAACCGATCTAGAGTAACCGATCAAGCCAAATCTAGAGCACCGATCTAGAGCAACCAATCTTGTTCAACCTTTAGCAACCGATCTAAGATGAACTGATCTAGACGTTTTACAAAAGGCACCGATCTAGTTCACTCTTTGACTACCGAACTAGTACAACCGATCTAGAAGTTCTTCAAGACCCGATCTAGTTCAATCTTTCAGACGAACGGATCTATACACAAGGACTACGGAACCGATCTACCACTCAAACAAGGGCAAATTCTACACGCTTTAAGTAATTTTTAGGTTTTCAGTTTTGAGTGCCGGTTAACTACAGGACTCATAACTTATACCTTTGTGATTGCGATCCTTTTTTTATCATCGTGGTATATTCGGTTTTCACCGACGATAACCGTATGACTTCGTAAGATCAAAATTAGAATCGTATCAAATTTCTAATTTTAAACGAAGATGATGTAATTTTTTGGTGGGAAATTTTACATTAATTAATTAGCTTGACAAATGTACACATGCAGCCCCTACACTCAAAGTCATATTCAAGTTAGTCCTTGGCTTGTTTTCTAACCCTTCTAGTTGATTCAAGTTTGCACCGTTAGTCCTTTTTCAACTAGATCTCACCGTTAGTCATTTTAAGCTCATCGATCATTAACAAAAGCTCATGTACTTCAATTTCAACAACGATTTCAACCATAATTAATTATTGTTTCATGGTTTCTTCTTGATTTTGTAAAATCTCGTAAAAGATTCCATTCTTTTCTTGGTTTTAAATCATAGACTTGTAAAATCCCGTGAAAGTTAGTTGATTCCAAAAATAACACAACAAACACGATACATAACACTAAAAACAATCCGAATAAGATTCACTAAAACGTCAAAATGGCTAAAGATTCAGATTATGATGACAAGTGATCACGGAGTTGATTTGGTATCCCTCATTTGAGATTGAAGTGGGTTTCACGAAGGAGTCTACTTATTTCATCATCGAGACTTCCTTCTACCTTCTACCCCTTTTCTTCAAACCCAATCTATCGATTGATGACTTGCTTGAACGTATATAACTTATGATTAAGTCTTGGATTATCTAGTTATTTCCTGATGTAAGGAGTTACATTGTAGTACTCAGTGTCACACGCAGATGTCGATGTGGATAATTTCAAGATGTGTTGTACTTCTTATACTTTTATGGTTGAGTATAGAGTACTTATAGATTTAATCTTGCATCATTCTTCAATCAACAATAGTGCAAGATTATGTAACAAGTTTGGGGGATTCTACTTCATTTTCAAGTTTGGTATATCAGGTTTACTTTACCAAGTGGTCACAACAATAGCCGACAGAATAAGAGGCTGGTAAGTTAGCTAGAGAGTTTAAAGGTTGAGATGTAATCAGCAATTCTCACAGGATAATTGAAGCTACAAAACGTCAATGGTACTTCACAGTCTATGCAAAATCCTTCAAAGTTCTTCAATGTCTTTCATAACTTTTCAAGATTGATGCTTAAGACAAGAACTTCTTGAGTATATGTACGTACACGTCAATGATGCTTTTGAGAGTTTGAGACCATAATGGGGGGAAAACGTGTACATCCGGGACTTAGTTGACTTTGATGTTACTATGTCAACTTCCAGGGGGAAGTAGTGTATACTACTTTACTTAGTATGGTTTGTGAAGTATTCTACATACGTGAGAAGAATTGTTGCTGATTCCTTGCATGTACCACCGAACAAATATTCACCAAGACCTAATGACAAGTAGCAGTAGTATTTGATGTAGTTTTCTACTTCTACAAAATCCCGTTGTGAACGTAAATGTCAAATAGAAGTTTTTTTCTAGCTACATCAAAGTTTCATAATCTGCTCAAGATATGGATGTTGGTTTGGAGTGGAAGCTGATTTAGAAACTTTGCCAAAAAGGAGTCTATGAATAAAGCTTTTCAAGACTTGCTGCATGAATTGGGGGGAAGTTAATCCAACTCATGCATACTACAATGGTTCCAAAACAAGTAAAGACACAGAAGATCCAAGCTGGAGTACAAGTATCAAGACAGGAAGTTACAAATGTCATCTTCAGCATTAGAAGGACTTTGGATGTCCTTATTGTGTTGTAATTATACTTGATAGGAACATTGTAAGTAATTCCGTATATCCACATATTAGGGGAAGATTGTTAGCCTTAAAATATGTTGATTAAGAATTGCACTAGTTATCATTAGGTAAGACATGCAGGGACAAGAATTGTTAAGTTAGAATAGTTTCCCTTGTCTTGGCCTATAAATACCTCTTCCATACTTCCATGGATAGGTGAGGATTCATTTTGTATCATTAAGTTGTGTGTGTTTTTCACTCTCTAGACACATACATATTTCCCTCTCTTTACTTTTCTCTTATCATCAATAATATGGCTTTTTATTTGTTTAATCCTCCTGACCTCCAGATCGAATCTAGTTAGTGTTTCTTATTATGTACACATATCCCCATGTTTTTACTATTATACTTTACTATTTTAGGGTGAGAAACATCGCTTGTTTTTAAACATTGGGCACAAATGCTTCACGATTTCCCAATCTTGTTTACGTGTTGCCTAAGTAACGTTGAAACTTTTAATGCCCGAGTTATCATGAACCGTTAATTTCTTAACTGCCTGTTATGGTTAAGTGAGCACGAGTGCTGTAAATAGATCTATTGGGACAGATAATCCCCGTCCGAGTAAGTAGCGCTTACTAGATCGACGGACGTATACACCGTTAGGGCACCAGTCAGGGCAAGTTTTATTTGGCATTATGCATGCTACCAATCCTATTGAGCCTCGGTGTCATGAGCTTAGTGCAACATAAATACCTTTTAATTTGATATTGTATATGTTATAATAGACACATACGTTTTGCAAACTTGTGGTCCATTCTTATTACCAATTCAAACCTATGAATTCCCCAACTTTATATTGATATTTTAAGCATGTTTTTCTCAGGTGATTAGCTTGGATCTATTCTTGAAGTGCAATGGGGGTGTCTCATGCATGCTCGGATTTTTAAGAACATTTATCTATCCTTAAATATCATTGTATTTTAAAAACAATTTCTTAAGCCTCCGCATTCTTGTAATGACTTAAAGTATCTTTATCAATTGCAATAATGTTTACTTTTACAAACATACATATAGTGGTCATTCCTTAGATCTTGTCTGATGTATATTATGATGTCACGCCCTCAGATATGTATTCCATCCAGGCCCTGTTTGAGTGCATGATAGATTGGTATCCAAAGCCAAGGTTATAGAGAACTAGGTAGTATATTAGCTCTGGTCTATAACCAGTATGTGATCCTTACGTGCATTTACATGTATCTTATATGTGCTTTTGCTATGGCGTATACGTGAGTACCATTTTGCCTTGAGCATGCTATGATATGGGTTTATCTCTGCCCTGCGTTTATCTTTCCCTACGTTTATGTTGCTTTGCGTTTATTTTTATCCTTAAGCTCAATTTTTGTTGATCCCACTTCAATAGATCTAATTCCTTTTGCTTGTTTAAGGTTTAGTTATATTAGATAAATCTAACACAACTATAGTAAAAGCTTTGTTTGAATGTATTAAAGATTATGTGAAATCTAATCTTTAATATTAAGAAGAATTATCAATGAAACAGTAATTTAATGAACATATAATTCAACAAATAAGCTCCAATATTATAATGATAATAATACGAATACTCTCAAAGTATTAGGATTACAAAAACCTTGAAGCTATAAAAGATACGACTAAGATTGATTTGGTTTTGGTTTTGTACGTGTTGGTATATGTTGATCCCACTTGAATGGATCTTGAATTCCTTAGCTTGTGTAAGGTTTAGTTATACAAGATAAATCCTACACAACTATGATAGAAACTTTGTTTGATAATACTAAAGATTATTCAGAATCTAATCTTTAATATAAGAAGAATTCTTCAATGAAATAGTAATTCTAATGAACACACAGATTAACAAACAAAAGCTTTAATATATTAATACGAATGCTCTAACTAGTATTAGGGTTACAAAACCTTGAAGCTATGGCAATTCTATGAATGACTCGTTTTTGATACTTGATACAGATATAAAACTCTATTCCCTAGGTCCTCCTTTTATACACCAAGGAGTCCTAGTCGATTTACAATATATTACAAAAACTTAGAATATTTTTAAAGATCTATTCTATAAATAGTAATCCTTATCAACTAAGTAATCTTGATCTTTAAGCAATTTTTATCTTCTTTGAGCAGTCTTTATCCTTTCAGCAGTTGTAACTTTGTACCAGCAACATTAACTCTTAACACTAGCAGTAGTAACTTATACACCAGCAGCATTAATTGTGTATAAGCAGTAGTAACTACTTAGAATATTTTCTTCAATCTTCACCAGCAATACTAACTTTACTCTAGCAGTACTAATATATACTAGCAGTAGTAACTAGTAGTAGTAACATACACTAGCAGTACTAAGTTACACTAGCAGTAGTAACCAACAATAGTAATATACACTAGCAGTAGTAACTTACACTAGCAGTACTAACTACTTAGCATATTTTTCATTAATGATTACTAACAACACTAATTTATGCTTAGCAACAGTAACTAATACCTTAGCAGTAGTAACTCTAAGATCATCAAGAAGTCTTTTAATCCCAACAATCCTCCCCTAAACTTGATATTTATCTTTAAAATCATTAAG
>BQNB010078747.1:0-30458 GCA_026074375.1 Tanacetum coccineum | reverse complement strand
TGGTTGCTCATTTTTCACACATAATACAAAGTTCTCTTATATGTTTACTTTCTCTCTCTAAGTGTTCATCCAACCCACTATCTCTCTACCCTCACATCTAGTATGTTATTTAATTAGTCTTTAGTAAAGATTGAAGAAAATATTCTAAGTAGTTACTACTACTTGTACACAGTTAATGTTGCTAGTGTATAAGTTACTACTGCTTGTTAAGAGTTAATGCTGCTGGTACAAAGTTACAACTGCTAAAAGTTACAACTACTGAAAGTTACAACTGCTGAAAGATAAAGATTTCTTGAAGATCAAAATTACTTATGAGATAAGGATTGTTATTTATAGAATAGATCTTTGAGAATAATCTATGTTTTTGTAATATATTGTAAATCGACTAGGACTCCTTGGTGTATAAAAGGAGGTCCTAGGGCATAGAGTTTACAATCACAATCTAGAAATCTTTTGTTTATGTATCTTAGTCGTATAATTTATAGTTTCAAGGTTTTGTAACCCTAATACTAGGAGAGTATTCGTATTATTTGTAATAATAATATTGGAGCTTTTATTGTTGAAATTATATTGTTTTGTGTTACTGAAGAATTCTTCTTATATTAAAGATTAGATTCCGCATAATCTTTAGTATTATCAAACAAAGTTTTTTAAACTAAGTTGTGTTAGATTTATCTAGCATAACTAAACTTTAAACAAGCTTAAGGAATTCGATCATTAGAAGTTAACTGGGATCGACATCTTTTCACTTCTAATAGTCTTGTTACTATTAAATTTCCTCATATATCTCTTGACAACTTAATTATTTCATCCAAAATATTTAAGTAATTTGCGAAATATAAATGTCACTCCTTCGCAAAATTTTCCACTTTCTAGATAGTGAAGAACATAAAGAAGATATTTAATCTTCAAGTGTTATGGAGTCACCACATTGTTGTGTCTTTCATTTTTCTTCCACTATGAAAGAACTACCACCTCATTTCACATATCCACCATTGTTCGTCGACATTAAAAATTAACAATACACCTAACAAAACACCCGACAAATCTATGGATTCGCAATTCACATGCACATTAATTTTTTAACACCATACTAATCATTGTCAGTGCAAATGATATAGTAATCATCTTTGAAAACCTCCAGTCAACACCTTCCCTCTTTATTCTCGCTTATCCTTCCCCACATTTCAACTCTATGGAATCATTTTCATTCACATCCAAGAGTATATCGTTTCCATCTTCGTCTTATTTTTTAAGTATATATTTTGGCATATCTCGCCAAGATATTAAGTGACATTCGTCTACCTTTAAAAGTCATAAAACCTTTTCTTATAAGAGCATATGTAGAGTATGCCTTCTTAACAAATCATCCTTATTGTCAACATTTAGTTTGACCTAAAGTCTTACGATATTGTTTTTCCTTAAAAACCCCAAACATGAAAAGCATACATAATGCTTAACAAAGAAACCTTGAGGATTTAGGAATCTCTCAATACAACCTTTGACAAAATTCTATCCGAATTTAAATCATCATCTTTGGTAGATAATGGTATCATAAGGAATATGTCGTTCTAAACACGCTAATACTCCTTGTCCAAATGACATCTTGAAAGAAGTCATTCTCATAATATTGGTGTGTCAATCAATAAACGAATTCCATTCTTGTTTATTTAAAGTCGGTCGAGAGTTAGTCCTTAAACATACGTCTTGATTTTTTTGGGTTCTTAACTTTAAAACAATGATTGCATGTGTCTAGTTTCAAATTGTCTTTCAAAGTGTCATACTTTAGAATACTCACACCTAAACATACATGTCTAGTTCCCTGCTAATGTCTTGCTATATGTATATATATATATATATATATATATATATATATATATATATATATATATATATGTGTGTGTGTGTGTGTGTGTGTGTGTGCACTTGTCTACTAACTTTGTTTTGTAGCACGCATCCATATCTTATTTCCTTGGTGCCACAAACAAGGGGAAGCATACACCAAGGAGGAGCACTTGCAAGCGTCCTACTCATTTTTATTGCATTCATCGAACGTCTTGAGCATCGATGGTAATTAATTTGATCCATGGATCCGATAGAGTCTATATACATGGAATGTAATTATCATGGGGGTGCAATGAGCCAGGGGGAGCTCTAAGATATGTAAGTAAATCGCGTGGAGATGGTTAAACCGTGATGATAGAAGACTTCACTAGGATGATGCAAGCTTACTTTTTTAGGAAGATAGGATATGGGATCTTCAAATACAATGAAGGGTTCATCCATATTCTAAATACTTCACCTCCTCCACTTCAAAATCACCTTCAACCTTTAGGTATTTTCTTATACCTTCAAGTTATATACTTAAAGTACCTACCTTCTTTTCATGTCTTCTTCTCATTTCTCATGACCTTGTCTAAACTATACAAGAAACACAAAATCACCTTCAACCTTTATTTCTCATGTCTTCTTCTCATACCTCAAACTTGTATACTCGGAGCACCTACCTATCTCATTCCTCCAACCTATATACTCGAGGCATCTACCTTCTTCTCATTTCTCATGTCTTTTCTAACCTAATAAACCTATATACTCGGTGCACTTACCTTGGATGATAGAGAACTCTGAGCGGCTGCCTTTTATTTCGACAAAAGGGGGAGAAGGAGTGTAAACGAGTAACTTTTACATTTTACTATGAGTTACAGTTTACATATTTTGTCATCATCAAAAAGGGAGAGATTGTTAGTGCAAATATTACGATATTTAATCTATACAGTCTCTTTATGTTTTGTTGATGACAAACATGTAACTTGTAATACGTAATGTAAAGTGCGCAAGTTACTCGTAATCACAAATCATCAATGTATACATGCATCAACATCTCTCGACGCGTCAAGTCTGCATCAACACAGACATTTGTTTAAACCCGACATAAATCACGTAAGGTATGTACAAACAAACATTAAACTTGTAGGATGATCAAAGAAATAAGTTTTTGTCTTAAACTTTATATTTTTATAAATGTAACAAAACAATTTTTCAAAAATTAATTAGACAAATTATTTTTTAATTATAAATAAATGTTTTATTTGGTAATTATTTTAAAATTCAAATCTGGTCATTTTCCCCCTAAAACAAGTCCTATCTTCACGAGATAAATATTTCACCACAAAAAGACAAAAATAGGAGCGTCTGTCGGTACGGCCCCTTAAATATTAGGATGGCCCCCGACGGCCCCCTAATATATCTGGGGGCTGTCACCTTTCTGACAGATAGATTTCAGCTCCTATAAATAGTGGCTCATTTCCAACTATTTTCCAGACTTTTGCACTCTCTTTTCTCTGATCTAAATCTATTTTCGTATCCTCTTTTCTTTGATCATTTAACTTATTAAATCTTGTTTAAATGTGATCCAATCTTCTATCCATTCTAATGATCTATGATCAAGATATCTACGAGTCTAATTCTTGTCTACCGAAGCGTGAGTTTCTAGTGTTAAAGCGTGAGTTAGTCTATGATTTGTGTCTTTTCATGGGTATGGTCGGGAAAGTAGCTAGCAACATTGTTCCTTATTTGTTTGGACTTAATCTATTTGTTTTGTTCTTTTATTTACACCAATTATATATGATTCCCATGTTAATCCCCAACCTTTGGTTTTACTCGAATGAGGGAGTGAGCAATCACATATGTCTCATTCATGGATTTGAATATGTATGTGTGGTTTTGTAGCCCTTGTTGGTGTATTACTTTTGGTAAAGATTACTTGGTCCTATTCTTTAGCTTATTCGAGTTAGGGAGTGAGCAATCACGAGTGTCGCAGTCATGAATTTGGACGTGCATTTGTGGTTTGGTCGCCCTTTATGTAATATTGGTATCGATAGAGATTAAAAAAATGATCAAACCCATAAACCTTATCATTTAACCCAATTTAGGGCTAGTTTGGTTTGTGGGTTTAAAACTGAGGGCTTGGAGTTTACGTTGAAATAAGCCATTTGGTTGCAATCCTGGATTTTAAATATAGGCATGATGTCCCAGTATTAGCTTTACACAATATCCAAGTGAGTAGCCAGATTTGTGAGTTATTTTCTCATTTTTCCACTGACATGAATTCTCATCCACACATTGCTTTATTTTAATTATTATTTTGCATTTAACGTTTTTTTTAATCTTAAAAAAAGAATATAAATTACAAATATTATTTTATTTTGATTTAAAATATTATTTTCTCTCTCTTACCTTAAATCCAAATCCTAATCTAAATCCAAATCCTAAACTCATCTACAAACCAAACGGGCCCTTACCTTTTTAGACTTGTTACTCCTTAGCTTTAGTGGTGGAGATGTGTATCATTGCCAAGCTTACGAAGGAATACTCGTCACGACCAAGAAATTGAGCGAACTACTAAATGTTACCACATAGATTAGTTGAGTGATTTGAGTGATTTCGTTTCCTATTTCGTGAGGTGTTAGGTTGTGTGCTAGTGATTAAACAAAAAATGCTTTAAGGAAAAACCCTAGACTTTGGTTTGGGATACATTTTCATAAGATATTTCTAAAGTCTACCTGAGGACAAGTAGGATTCAAGTGGGGGGATATTTGATGACATCAAATAAGGTCACATTATTAGCATTATTTATCCCATCTATATTGCTTGTTTTACATTATTTTATATGAGATTTGATACTTAATCGATTATATTTGTTAATCTTAGTTATTATCAAGCAATTGGCAAAATATGGAGAAAAGCACGTGTTTTGGAGCATAAACGAAGAATTCAAGAAAGTCTATTGATTCTAACAACCAATACACCGTATCATTCTAGACACATACACCGTATCCCAAGACTTAGACGAATTCAAGACCATTGCCTGACTTTGAAGAATACGTCATATCCACTTCATTAGATACGCCATATATGATACCTTGGTCAAGACTCACAGCAAACACGATTTCAAGCAATACGCCGTATTTAGAAGACCATATACGCCGTATAGGGAAGCGATGATCGAATATTTCAAAATATTATAATCGTGGAGCCCACTCCAAGTTACTCAATACGCTGTATCGAACCCTTCGAATACGGCGTATCATCCTTTTTCCAGACTCTATAAATACAAAACCCTAAACTCGAGTTTTACAAGCTTTTAACCACCAAGTACGATATCAGATGAATTTAAGAGCAAAAGAAGGTCAGTAAAGAGCTTCAAGTTATAGGAAAACTCTTGTAATCTCAATACTACACTATACGCGTTTGGTTAATCGTATTGTTATCTTTACTTTAATCGTTCATATATGATATTGTGTTTTGTTACAATGACTATGGGCTAATACCTTTAGGTATTAGCCATGTTTATGATAAATTAATATTTGGTTTGTCTATACTGATTGTTTACTATTTGTTGCATGTTGATTATGTTTATCACTTGATATTTGTTTATGTTTGATTATGTGTTTAATCTGTCATTCAACTGGATCTAGTTATACAGACCAAGTAGACTAGAGTCTGGGATAGAACTACATACAGCTTATATATGACTCTGGATTATAGGACAATAAATTTAAGCCCCTAGTGTTCCCCTAGTTTAAAGAGTGGTGGACTAAGTGGTGAATTAGGATTACAAATAACATTCTATGGCCTTGCTTTGGATCACGACGGACCGTAGACTACCAACATATATATAGCGATTGAAGATAAGTGGGTAAAGCCTCGATTAGCTAGGTTTCAGTATTCACCAATATTGTCTCCTAGATATATTATAATCGACGGTGTATGCTTAATGCATATGAGGTTAATTGTGACATGATCAACTTGATAAAGTTTAGGGAGAAGAACCACCTAGGCTTAGGGAATGAAATAACACCAACAAAGTAATACAATCATTGCACACATAGACAATTCATGCGTTTTATTAGATTAAACTGGCTAATACGTTTTCCTTACATTTGTGGTAGACCGCTCCTTTATCGTTTGTTTATCTGCTTGTGTGTGTTAACTGCCTCATTTAGCTTAGATTAAACCAAAACTAGTGCCAATCTCTTAGGCTGAAAACCCTCATTTTTACGTTAGTTTAAGTTTAGATATATTTAATTAGGATTAATTAGATAACTAAAATACTAATAGAATTAAGAGTTAACGTTCGCTCTTAGGGATCGACGCCCTACTTACCAACGAACCTACAACTGATCAGGTACACTGCCCGTTAGTGTTTGTTAATAGGTAAAGTCGGCAAAATATAAATAGTAAAACTTAAATAATAAATTACCTACACATGACAAAACACATCAAGTTTTTGTCATCGTTGCCGGGGAGTGAAATTGTTTAATTCTTTTTTATTAGTGTTATAGTTTAGATTTATTGTTTTAGATTAGTTTTTGATTAGTTTAGTTTGCATATTGTGTGTTTGTTTATTTTTCTGCATTTAGTTTAGTTTTTATCAGTTTACTACTTTATGTTTGTTTAGTCATGTTGCTGCAGGAAGAATACAATCTAGGTACTACTATGGAAGAATATGTTCAATTTGAAACTGAAAAGGCTCTAAGAAACGGTGAAGTTTATAACTGGGAAACTGCTATGTATGGTAAGATAAGTTGGTGTCTTGATCTTGTAGACACCAACATCCTCAAATTTTTTGAAACAAAATTTTCAGCTATAGTTTGTTGGTTGCGTCTTTGATCTTTGACACCAACATATTCAAACTTTTCAACTAAAGTTTAATGAATTGATGGTTTTTTCTTCAAAAAAGACGGTACGAGTACCTGGATTTTGAAATGTTATGAGAAAGGATATACCCTCAAAACTGAAACTAAAATCTAAGCCTTCAACAATGAAATCATGATGATGGTTTAAAATTAGAGTCTGATCTTTATCCTAAAACGGAACTAAATTCTAAGCTTATCAATGATATCGACCTGGAAAATGAAACATCATCACCAGAATGTGATTTTAAATAAAAAAAGCTCTAAAGAAACGATTATTAAAAAATGAAAAATGCAACATCTTAAACGTTGATGAAAATCTATTTTCTTACGAAATTTCTTCTGATGACGAATTTCAATTAAGTAAAGATGATGATAATGATAAAATAAGTATAAAAATATTCTTGGAAGATATTCCTCTTAAAAAATTGCGTAATATCATTAATACCGATTTGGATGTATCAAACACACTTCATAAAATAAGTGATAAACTACTGATATGTTTTTTGTGATTGAAACTTTCATCAATAAGTTTTGCTCTAATACCATGGTTTGGGGTTTCCTTAATAGGGGGATGCTATTAAATTTTGTCAAAAATTTATATATACCATTCGGCATCCCTTTCGATCTTAAGTTAATTTATAAGGATAAAAGATATACAGTTACTATCCAATTCTGAGAATTGATGTTGTAGATGCCCAGGTACGTCGCCTAATAAAACATTTAATTTGATCTCCCAGTAATGATTACAGCGTATTAATTCAAATGAAAACGGCGTATTCAGTAAAGTCTACAAATACCCATTAATGCGTCGACTGCATGCATGTTTAAGTTTTGCAAAAATAATTCACAACGTCTAAATAACTCTTGTAGAGATCATTAGTTTGATTTAAATTTTGTTGATTTGCTTATCCCAATCTTGGGACAAGGTACGATTGTTTTCTTTGATCTTTACTTTATAGCAAATTTTCCTTTGATATTTTCTTATCCCCAAAATGGGGTTTAGCGTTCATGCGATTATTAGATTTTTGTTTGTTTAAGCAATTTGATGTGATTATCCCCCATGAATGTTGTCACTAAAGTTGGCATAAAATTTTCTTTTCAAAGCGGATAGAATTGGGTAATATCTGTCCGATTTGTATCAGTTGCAGAAATACGGCGTATTCACTTATCAAACAGGCGTATGGTTTTATTTAATTGATACGGCGTATCCATTTACTAGATAAGGCGTATCAAATGTCTGATACAGCATGTGTAAATCAAAGCATTCTAATTTCATTTCTAAGACATCTAATGTAACAACCCCCAACAAATAAAACAACACCACGAAATACCACATGGGCTGCTACTTCATAAACACAATACGCCAATACTAGAGAACGACACTCTTAAATGCGTGTTCGTTTAGCGTAAAACAAATCTCGTTGACTTTTCTGAAAATCAAAATCATAGTCTTCTTATCCCATAATTGGATCACCAGTGAAACAACTTAATTTTAAAGACTCCACGCGCACATCAAATAACTCGCCAGCATAGGCTAATCACTGAGTCAAAAGAACATGCTAAAAGTGTCAAACATTAACGTTGGCGTGAGTGCGTATCATAGATTACATATTTTTCTAACAATATGAATGTAAAGTCTTTCCACAGAATGTATTTGTCCCCACTGTATCCATCACGCTAACCAATATGTAAAAAAATCCCAAGATTAATAAAGAATGCACGAACTATTTTATTCACCCAAAATGTCCAATCTTAATCTCACAAGATTATATAACATTAACTGCAATGTACCAATTTTCCAAGTACACCGCAAATGTTTTCAAAGTAAGTATTCTTAGTTGGGGACCCTGTAGTCCTCAACTGATCCGACATTTTAGAACAGGTAATCGTGTATCCCTGAGTGAAGACTAGCTCACCCGAACAAGGGGTTCGATCAACCCGAATAGACATTTATATATCAGGTACATGTAGCAATTAAAGCTCACAAATTAAATATAAGAATCGCGGGGACAACACGCTATAATGTTTATACCGGCGATAGCTAATCACCCGAACAAGATCCACACCCGAATAGATCTTATTTCATAACATTCGCCTCACCTCCTCCAAGTGATTTACAGTTCCATGACGCTGTGACGTAGACTTTAAGTACCCATCACATCATGTGTCCCCCCAACCAAGAACACTCGTGCAGTGTTATTAAAGAATATATACTCCCGATAACGGTGTCCCCCTCCAAGCAACACCTGGCAGTAAAGTAAAATAGTACTTCCCGTTACCCGGTGTCCCCTCCAAGAACACTCGGGCATAATTTGTTTTAGCAGTTCAATCCGCATAAGCTAAGTCCGAAACATCCATATTATACATGTGATGAGAAATCCACTTGCGCGTCTTTAAACCTTAACCCTTAGTATATTATATGAATATATACTATTTTCCGTCTAATCATAGCTTATGTCGAATAGTTTCACGCGACAAGTTACTATTTTTAAGACCCATTCCTTTATTAGGACCAAACAATGTTCTTAAAAACATTTATACACTTAGAAATAAAGAATCAAAAGACCAGTAGTTCTTGAAACCCTGATAGAATCCTGTAATTTACAACAGACCATCCTATCGCGACACAAGTACAAAATGTCATTCACCGAATACAACTTTCATGTTTCGCCGAAAGGCTGAACGACTCAAAGCGCTCAAATCATTTAATTAATAGATCTGTCAGAATTTAATCACACACATTCAAAAATAACGTAAATATCTATAAAGTGTATAAATCCGATTCTCACTCCAGGATGTTCTTCGTTATTGGGAGTTACAAGTCCCGTTTTATATCAAAACGTCCGTCAAAATATAATTTGTTATATTTTGTACACCAAAGTCTAACTTTTCAACATCTCGAACTCCGAATCCCACGTTCTATTTTCTGGTCAAAATGACCCTACAAACTCGCGCCAAAATCCTTTATAGCTCAAAAACTCCATCTAATATTGCTTAAGATTAATATTAATCCCGTTTATAAATATTAATAATCATCTTTATACATTTTACTTAGACTCCAAGTTTCATTGGATTATTAGCAATCACGTATACATTTTATGCGATAAAAAAAACGAAATAATCTAATGCTTTTAAATTAAACTGCACGCCACTTCTCGGTTCAACACAATTCAAACGCAACAGCGTCTTCGTGCAACAATAACACAACGCACCGCCTTTCCGATTGCAACAACCAAACCCGACCAAAAACAACTTCCCACCTCCTACCGGTCATGTTCTACACCACAAGGGGCTGAGTCTCTCGCAGCCAACCCGACACCGAACCCACAAAGTAATTCGTCGGTGTGTAACACCACAACCCACCGCAACACTCAAAATACCCTTTCGCGGCAGACCGCGAAAAAAACCCAAAACCACAAACACCCATAACAATCCCCGCAAGGGCCTAAAACAAGCCCGAACCATACACAACACAAAACACAAGAATCATTACCCTTGGGCGTTGCTGAGACAAAGCCAACCACACGCACCCGTTGCGTGGCGACCATCGGACCAAAACAATAACAACACCCCAGACCCCTAGCTCTTCCCCGCTAAGCTTCTGTCCCAAACCAAACGCAGAATAAACGAAAATTAGGGTAGGCGGGAGGGGGGGCAGACGCGCCTAGAAGGCGGTGCAGTTTAGAGCACCGCGCGTGATAGGCAAGCGTGGCAAGACGGTGGGCGCGGGGCCTATGAGTAGTGGAGGTGAGGCCTTTGAGTGGGACTAGGGACGCAGGAGACGTTAGAGACAAACGTAAACGTACGACGGAGTGGCTTGCCACCACCAACACACAACCCCCCAGGGGTGTATTGGATACACTTAGCAATAGAAAAAGATATTCGGAAGTATGAAATTAAGTAACGATATTAGGAACGGGTACTCCATCTCCAGTAATTAAAAAGTGACACCTAGATGGTAAGCCCCTAATAAGATAAGACATACACAAAGGTTATGTGAAGAGGAATGATTAAACTTCGGGAACTAGAACGAAATATAGTGGAAAGTCTGAAGAACGACCTAAGAGTATGTACACCACACAACAACCTCACGGAGGATAGGTAACAAGAATATCCATACCGGAGAGTACGCGCGAATTGGTGGTGGGGTAGGGGCCAAAGTACAAATGACCCTGTCGGCTGTTGGAGCCTTAAAACAGCCACGCACAAATGGGGAAGTTTGGATTATCTCGATTCTAACGCACGCTAATACTTCTTTTATAGAACACAAACCAAACGATCCTAATCTTGAGGAGGATTCCTAGACCAAGTTTGAGGAGCTCTGGCGCAAGCAGACAATACGCACCTTCTGTTTCTTGGAGATCGCTGGTAAACAGATACACGCAGAAACGGCGTGCAATTGTCAGGCGTATGCTCTTGTAAGTACACCGTCGAGCCCAACAAGAACAAAAAATAGAACCATACCCGGCATGTTATAATAGCCAAACACCGCCACAAGGCGCGATGAGTCTCTTATCTGTCTCCTGGGAGGGGCAGCCTAGGGAATAGAGGGGAGGAGGATGGGTTGATTGGTTGTTGGTTGTGTGGGGTTGCCGTTGACGATGACAATACAAAGTACAGGCGACCAAACGCAAACCGTGTGGGTCTTCACCATACGCTGAACGACGGGTCCGGACTACAGGCTCCAGACGAGCATCCGTTATAAAAAGACAGAGCTCGGTTGCTAGCTGATTTACCCCTCTACGATTTTGGGCACGACAGCCCTCGTTGTGCGAGTTCGAGCAAACGAGTTTTGTTGCAGTACCACCGCACCCTTTTTGCGCTAACACACACCGAACGCACATTGTGGTCCAAATCACACCAACGCACCCTTGGGGCTGCGAAACACGAAACCGACGCACCCCTAGTCGGTTGAGATCGAACCCAACGCCCCCTTTGGGCTGTTTCTGTTAACCCACCACGCACCCTTGAGGTTTTAACACCAAACCAACGCACCCGTTTGGTGCCGGTAAAAACCAAACGTACCCTTTTTGGGTGTTAACCCACAACCCGACATACCCTTGTGGTTGTTACCACCACCCGCACCCCGGCTGTGAAACCGACAAACCCACGCACCCTAACGGGCTGATACTACCCAAACGCACCCTCGTCGGGTCTGTTTATTAACAACCAAACGCAGCCGAGGTGGTGCGTGGTTGTAGTGGACGTGGGGATGGTGATGGTGGCATGGTTGTTGGTGGTGACGTGGGGGGGTGGTGGCGCGTGAAGGAGAGTGAGGTAGGAGATCGGGTAGATCGGGTGATGAGAAGCATCTTTGGACTTGGCCGATAAAGTGGGCCGGAAAACTTTTTCGCACTGGCCAGGAGGTCGTGGCCGCAGGTGGTGGAGAGAGGTTTGCCGGAATAAAAAATGGGAAGGAGAGTGATGTTATAAATTTGTGTGTTGTAAGAGATGCAAGAAACGGAAATAATAATACAAATTTTACCATAATATATCAAAAGACACGTATATAATTTAATGTGGCAAGTGTATATTACTTAAGGGACTAAAGGTGTAACTTGTCGAGAAACTTTTATAAAATACTGGTTCGGGACTCATTTAGGTTACAAACGGATGTTCAAAATCTCGAACAGCGCCAATGTTTTTCCTAATTCTATTTTTTCTGATAAAAATGTTATTCACACGACTAATTTTTCGTAAACGTTTTAACAAAATTTAATTAAAACGATTATTTATTATTTGTATATTTACCGACAAACTTGTCCGTAAAATGATCCTTTTACACGATTATTTGCGTACTATCAACAAACGTCACTGAATAAAAAGTTAAATAATTTATTAAAATATACATATTTAATGAAAAAAAAAACGTGAAAATTAAATGTAAAATAATTATTTTTGTGCGGTACTCTAGTCTTGATTCAAAAATCTTGTCGAAGCCTTTCAGTCACCTCTGACAGTATCGGGTCTCGTCCAAAACTAAAAAGTTGTCAGAAATATCAATTCACAGTCATATTGCTTTAGGAGTCGAGTTTTGAAAACTTGGATTTAGATGGTCGTCTCTGATAAATCAACCATAGGAAAACAAATATATCTCTTTAAATATGTTCCGAAAAATTACTGGTTACGTGTGTAATCGCTTTTATGTGACAATACAAGACCAAAAACACAAGACAAGATGCAAACCCTAAAGGACCAAGGGGTAAAACCTTCATACGAAATTTTTCGAAAATTCTCGGATGCACAGTACCTACCCCTTAAAGAAATCTCGATCCGAGATTAAAATCGTGTAAACCGAATGTGTGATCAAGGAAAAGACTTAAGGTTTTAATAACACGTTCTAAACAGACCGAGCTGATAACTTATTATTACAGCAAAATTTGTGTCCTACACTTCTCTATCTACCAAACAATTAGGCAAGCGTTTGTCCAAGATATTTAATCCATCAAAAAGGTAACCTCAAATAGTATCATAAGACATATCTTATGACTCGGTATAGACCGCGTTTATATGGAAAGTCACATTATAGTTGAAAACCACAAATAAGAAAGTGTAGTCGACGTGAGAAAGGATGTAAAGTTTTCTAAATGTGTCTCCGAGGATGGAGTCCTGTTTTACAAGATAGAAATGTTGCTCGCATGAATGATCACATGCAACGTTGGCTTGATGATATGATAAGTACCCAAACTTCATCCTGGCATGTAACAAGGATTAATCGGCTGAAACCTACAGTACTAACCTACTAGAGGCCACAGAACAATGATAGTCCAACTATCTGTGTTCGTCGATAGGAGTATTTAACACGTCTTAATAAGGGGAGTTATGCATTACCTAATTGGATAAAGTGTAGAGTATGCAGTTGAGGACCCTGCTCCAGGAACCCAACAGCAACGACCACAACGTCAATAATATAAAATTGTGGATGGGATGCCGAAAATGAGGACATTTGCGAGAAACAATATTCCCAGAATAAATTATTAAAATAAATTGGAGAGGAGCTCGCGAAAGAGCTAATGCTATAGACGTCATTATGGTACCAAGGCGCTAGTTTGAGGACGAATTAACTCCTATAACTCAAGCATGTAACCAAGTCTGTTAGACCCACGAACATTCGTGTCGAGGAGGATTAGCAATGGCAAAAGTAATAACTTAAGAATGAGATACGATAGTTCCAAGCGAGGCCTTAAGATTCTGCTGAGTGGCAAGACACGATTGTGTCTCTAGACCCTTTTTAACGGATTCTGATGATTATCGATTTCAGGTTCATACTCGTGTCATATCGATCTATTAAGCCCACTCGAATTAAATTTCTTATTTACATAAAGAAGGGCGGTCCAAATATATTTAGCAGACAATCGAAATGATAAATCTTATGGGTTCGTTGATAGTTAACTAATTATTTTATTTAACTGAAGAAGGCGTCCATCTCTTTCAAATAAACAATTAATAAATCATCCAACTTAATGAATACCCGAGTTCAATACGCGTACTCTCATAACCTTCAAGGTGGTTGACATGACGATAGCATGTGTTCAACTGCTAAGGTAACGCGTGTTCCAAACTCAATCTACGTAATCTGGGAGTAAAGACCTGCCAGCGAGATCACATAGAGTTCACGATAATTAATGGAGTACTTGGTTAGAGTAAATAAGGTAAAGATCTCTATGAACGAATCAGCATAGCGATTATCATATCAATCTTCCTATTACAAGTCCCGCCCATACAAGACTTGCAATACTTAGATTCATACATAATCTCATGTAAACAGAACTGTGACGGGTTTTGTTTACATAGCAATTATCATATCAATCCTTATATTACAAGTCCCGCCCATACAAGACTTGTAATACCTAGATTCATACATAATTCCATGTAAACAAAAATTATAACGGTCTTCGTGTAATACAATATTGTATAAAGCTAGGAAGAAAATAATATTCTTAGAGACCATTGTTTAACTTACAATGTCTGAGAACGAAACGAGACCATTGTGCAACTCACAATGTCTAAGAAGTGCTATGGTATTTATATAAATAACTCTTATATAAATAAACGTGCGATATACGCAAAAGATGTAAGCATATATATTACATATATGTATGTCACGTAAGCACTTAATGCAGCACGTAATGTAAGCACATAAGCAAGTAGCGTGTATGCACTTTGAAAATGTTTGATGTGATGCAATGTTTGTGAAAACGGTTATAGTCTAGGGTAAAATATGCAACCTAGTTCTCTATAACCAGTGCTCTGATACCAATCTGTAACACCCCCAAAAATATGACAACGCAGCGGAATACCACATGGGGTGCTACTTCATAATACACAGCGGCAAGATACTTAAAACGAGACTCTAAATGTGTCGTTGTAAAACAATCTCGTTGTGATATTCTGAAATCTTAATAATAGTATCCCATAATTGCATCACCATGAAAAATCATGAATGTAAAGACTCCGAATTGCACATCAAATCATCCAACGCATCTAATCACTGAGAAAAACATGCTTAAAAGTGTCACATTAAATTTAGTGAGTCATGACATAGTTTAAATATGAATGTAAGTTTCAACTGAATTTATTTGCCCACTGTACCATCACAGTACCAAGTAAAAATCTCAAGATATTATAAAGAAGCACGACACCTTTTATGTCACCCAAAAGTAACATCTTAACCCAAAGATTTATTAAAAAGAAGCATGACCAATTTAATGACACCAATAAATTTCAAGATAACTTATTTGATGGGGCCCTGTAGTCCCTAAACGTGATCGACATTTTATAACGTCGTTCCCAGAGATAGCTAGCACCCGAACGGATGTTGTCAAACCCTGAATAGATTCTATTTTAAATCATTCGCAGTGACCTCACGCTTAATGTTCGTTACGGTCGATAGCTAATCACCCGAACAGGAATCCCACACCCGAAGATCTTATTTCAATACCATTCGCGCTCACCCACTAAGTAGATTTACATTCATGACAGCGAGTGACGTTAGACTTGTATCGTACCCATCACAGGTGTCCCAATCCAAGAACACCTCTTGCAGTGATTTAAAGAATATATACTCCCGATACCCGGAGTCCCTCCAAGAACACCTGGGCATATAGTAAAATATTTTACTCCGTTACGTGTCCCCTCCAAGAACACTCGTGGCAGTAATTTTGCTGCTTACCAGTTCAAATCCCGCTAAGCAATCCGTAATATTTCAAATGTAAAGTATGTATTTGTACCACAATGAAGTCAAATAATGTATCCCATACGAGCTATTCAAATAAGTATTGTAAACCATTTTGTATTCAATCCATGTAAATGCTTTTGCAAACAAGAGCATGTTCTCACCCAAATATATGTAAAACGAGTAAAAAAAACAGGGAGCTATAAACGCACCTTGATCAAAGACCACGATCAAATAATCCAAATAAATCATCAACCGAATCTGCAACGTTCTCGGCCAACGACCTAAATTATATGTCGCGTCTAATCTATACACGTAATAAATACGATCAACGATGCGAACATTCGTAACGACTAAATCAAACATAATTTTAATTATGTAGTACATCATAATTACATGTGATAAAAATCCCACGCTCGTCTTGTAAACCTTAACCCTTAGTATATTAAATGAATATAAACTATTTTCCGACCTAATCAAGCATTATGTCGAATATATACCGAAGTTACTATTTTTAGAACCTCTTCGCTTTAGACCAAACAATGTCTTAAATACATTTTATATTGAATAATAATCAACCGGACCTTTAGTTTTTGACGCCGCATGTCTTTAATATTAAAACAGAGCAATCCTCGCGACAAAGTAAAATGTCATTACGAACAACTTTCATGTTTCGCCGAAGGGCTGAAACGGATTCGAAAGTGATCAAACTGTTTATTAATAGATCTGTCAATTTAAATATATTAAAATAACCTGATTATTTTCTATTAAAGTGTATATTTCGATTTCACTCCAGTTTCCTCGTTATTGGGAGTTACAAGTCCCGTTTTATATCAAAACGTCCGTCAAAATATAATTTGTTATATTTTGTACACCAAAGTCTAACTTTTCAACATCTCGAACTCCGAATCCCACGTTCTATTTTCTGGTCAAAATGACCCGTTACAAACTCACACCAAAATCCGTTTTTAGCTCAAAAACTCATCTAATATTGCTTAGCAGATTAATATTCAGCTCCCGTTTTAAATATTAATATCACATTTTACTTAGACGTCGCAAGTTTCATTAGATTTTCATCACGTATACATTTTATCATATAAACGAAATAATCGAATGCTTTTAAATTAAACGCACCCTTTTTCGGTGTCAACACAATCAAACACACGCGTTTCGGTGTCATAATAACAAACGCACCCATTTCCGTTGCAAACCAAACCCGACCAAACAACCCGACGCCCCGGCTGGCCACGCATCATCGCAGCCTAACCCGACACCCCGTCGTCGGTTGTTAACCCACAACCCGACCGCACCCTTTGCGGCTGACCCGAAACCCAAACCAACCCAAACATCCCCCGGCTAGCCGAACCAACAAACACACCCTTGTGCGTGGCTGAGACAGCCACACGCACCCTTGTGCGTGGCTGACCAGCGGACCAAAACAAACACCCCTAGCTGCTGTCCCAAACCAAACGCACCCTTGCGTGTGAAACCCGAGAACCAAACGCCCCTTGGTGTGTGCTGTAAACCGAAACGCACCTACTAGGGAGGCAGGCCACCACCAAACACACCCCTTGGGTGTTATTCAACAAACCAAACACCCTTGTCGGTGTTACCCAGCAACCAAACGCGCCCTATACTTTTTATAAACAAACCAAACGATCCTAATCTGTCCTAAATCCAAACGCACCCCACCCGGCTGTTTTACAGCCAAACAAGCACCCCCTTGGTGCCATAAAACAAACCAAACGCAGCCTCTTGCTGCTGACCCGGACCCCAAACGCACCCTTATATGTTGTTGTTTACCCCAAACGCACCCTTGTGCTTCTGTCAAAACCAGCCGCACCCTTTTTGTGCCTAACCCACACCGAACGCACCATTTGTGGTGCCAAAATCACACCAACGCACCCTTGGGGCTGCGAAACACGAAACCGACGCACCCCTAGTCGGTTGAGATCGAACCCAACGCCCCCTTTGGGCTGTTTCTGTTAACCCACCACGCACCCTTGAGGTTTTAACACCAAACCAACGCACCCGTTTTGTGGCCGTAAAACCATACGGTACCCTTTTTGGGTGTTAACCGCACACCCGACATACCCTTGGTGGTTGTTACCACCACCCGCAACCCCGGCTGTAGAAACCGACAAGAACCCACCACCTAACGGGCTGATACAACCCAAACGCACCCTCGTCGGGTCTGTTTATTAACAACCAAACGCAGCCGATTGGTGCGTGGCTGTAGTGGACCGTGGGGATGGTGATGGAGGCTTGGCTGTTTGGTGGGTGACGTGGGGGTGGTGGTGGCGCAATGAAGGAGAGCGAGGTAGGAGATCGGGTAATCGGTGAATGAGAACATCTTGGGACTGGCCGGAAGTGGGCCGGAAAACGTTTTCCGGTGGCCGAGGTCTGGCCGGCGGTGGTGGGAGGTTGCCGGAACAAAAATGGGGAAGGAGAGTGTGTTATAAGTTTGTGTGTATGTATAAGAGATGAAATGAAATGAAATATATAAATTTATATATATAATAAAACTTATAATTTAATGTGGCAAGTGTATATTACTTTGATGGGACTAAGGTGGTAAACATGTCCTAGGAAACTTTAAAAAAATAACTGTTCGGGACTCAGATTATGGGTGACTTAACGGATGTTTTCAATCCTCGAAACTTGCGCCATTTGTTTTTCCAAATCATTTTTTCTGATAAAAATGAGTATTAACTCGACTAAAATTTCGTAAACGTTTTTATGAACATTTTCTTTAAAACGTTTATTATTTTTTTTGTATAATTCGATAAACTGGTCCGTAAAATGATCCTTTTACTCGATATCGCTTTGCGTCTTCAACAAACGAGTCACTGAATAAAATGTTAAATAATTAATTAAATATTCCTCTTTTAATAAAACAATGCATCAATTCAAATTAAGTTAAATTATTTTGTGCCGGTACCTCGATTCGTTGATTAAAAATCTTGCGAGGGCATTTCAGTCACGCATTCAACTTGTTTTCTGGGTCTCGGTCAAAACTTAAAAGATTGTCAGCGAATACATACCACATCACAATATGCTTTTATTTAGGCAATTTGATGTGATTATCCCCCATGAATGTTGTCACTAAAGTTGGCATAAATTTTTCTTGTCAAAGCGGATAGAATTGGGTAATATCTGTCCGATTTGTATCAGTTGCATAAATACGGCGTATTCACTTATCAATACGGCGTATGGTGTTTATTTAATCGATACAGCGTATCCAGTTTACTAGATAAGGTGTATCAACTGTCTGATACAGCAGTGTGTTAATCAAAGCATTCTAAGTTCATTTCTAAGAACAACTAAGGTGTTTTGAAGTATTGATTCTTTGATTTAAGGGTTTTCTTCAAGATCTACAAATTAGGGTTTGGTTATTATTTGGGGTTTTTCAAGATCTAGTGATTTTGGGTATAGATCTTGTGTTATTACTTCTTGTTCTTCATTCTTGTAAGTATCTTGAATCTTTCTTTGTGGTTTACTTACATTTTTCTTATATGTTTAATATCCATACATCCATATGTTGTGTTTTATTTTTTTGAAAGATTTTAAAGACAAGATTTCATAAATAATGATATTACTTTATTTTACTAGTTAAATCTTATGTTCTTGGTGAGATGAGAGTTGATGAGTGTTGCAACAATAGAAATGAAGGGATTAGGATAGATTTAGGTGTGGTTTTGTTGTGGATTAGTTGTGAATGGAGATTAGGCTAGATTAGGCACTATTGTGAAGTTTGGGTGGATTTTGGTTGCGTTTTTGACAAAAAGTGCTTGCTGTCCCAAATTTGTTTTGAGGTTTTGGTCGACCTAAAAATGTTTTCATTAGGCGTAAAAGTAGTTTTTGAAGAGCTCGTTTCGAATAGATAGTTTTTCATATATCACACTTTAAAAACGGATTTAAAACGACCAAGTTATGGCCAAATGAAACTTGAAACATTTTTCGGCAAAACCAAATGAATAGTTGCTGATGTGAATAGTAAAACGGGTTTTCGAACACTTTCGGATATTTTTGGACTTTTTAAAACATTAGCGAAACATATAGTAACACTTATATATTGATTGGTATTGTTTAATCATTTAAAGAGGCGTTTAATATTTTGGGAAAAAGCTGAGAAAGTTACTAAAAATAATTGGTTTTGTAGGGTATTTGCGGAACGGGACTTGGAAAATGTTAAGTAATTATTTGCTATGTTGTGGTTTGATTTATGGATACTTAACAATTGTAGGGGACGGTATTAACGGTCCCCGAAACTAAAAACTTTTCTAAAATAAATACTTTCTAAAAGTAGTAATTTTTGGTTTTTAAACGCCGAATCTTATCGATGATTGAACTATTTTGATTTTTTTCGTTCTGTTTTGTTAATCATAAATAAAGCATCAAATGGATGTTATTTTGGTTGATGGACATATTGATGCAATTTTGGCATACTTTCTGTTGTTTTCTGAGACTCGTTATTATTACTAGGTCGACGGTAGATTTCTATATCATCTTTTACTTGCGTTGTTTATCATTTACTTAATTTTGTAAGGTGAGTTCATAGCCCATGTTTTACTACTTTTACTTTACTATTTTATTTTTTTTAGGGTGAGATAGAAACGTTGCTTGTTTATAAAACTATGGAAACTGTTTCTTTACGTTTCCTTTTCTTGATTTCGTGTTGAAATAAGTAGCGTAATTGGACCAATAATGCCGATTATCATGAAACGTCAATTGCTTAAACCCGATCGTGCTGGTTAAGTGAGAACGATTCGTTGTAAAGTGATCTATAGGGAGTTATTATCCCTATCTGGGTAAGTGAGCTTACTAGATTCGGGAGGTCCTAAACAAACAGATATATACCATGTCAGAATGTCAATAGGTGATCTTGGTCAGATACCTTTAGGGCGTGGAATACTATTTGGCATATAAAATACATTCTTTTTATGTGAATTTATATCTGTTATAATTGTCACGTGCGTACTGTGAACTTGTGGTCTACTTTTTATATTAAATTCAAACCTATGAATTCACTCAACTTTATGTTGACCATTTTATCATGTTTTTCTCAGGTGCTTAGTTGTGGATGTCTTTGCTTGGCCTTTTGGTGTAGCTTTGCTTTGGGCTGTTTCTTTCATGATATGCTATGTTCTACTCGTTTAAACATCGTTGTCAATTTCTATAAACTTTATTCGCTTCCGCATATTATCTTTAAACTTGTGTCAATCTTTAACTATTTTTTAACTAATGCAATGATGTTGGTTTTTAAACGTACCCCTTAGAGGTCGTTCTTTGTATATAGTATGATGTTTATTATGGACGTTACCACACCAGCGACAATCGTGTTTCGTCTAGGCCTAGTTTGGGGGGGTGTGACACCAACGCTCGTTCATCTTCTGATATAGTTTCAAGAGCTATATTATCAACTAAAAATAAACACGTTGACAGCATTGACAATGAGTTGATTGACAGATTTCCTAGCGAAGAGAAGGTTTACTACAGTTTTGATGAAGCGGAAGATGACACGCACAACTTCTATCCCTTGGAATTCTTAAACTCGCTTAACATGACCGGATTGCCACCCCATTGCTTGCTCTTGAAAATTAGATGCCCAATATTTCTTTTAAGGAGTCTCGATCCGGCAAATGGATTATGTAATGGCATGAGGCTTATATACAAACGCTTTGATCCTAATGTCATCAATGCTGAAATTGCTGCCGAACAACACACTGGAGTAAGAGTACTCTTTCCAAGAATTCCTCTAGCTCCATCTGAAGAAGACATGTTCCCTTTCAAACTAAAGAGAACACAATTCCTTGTGCGCCTTAGCTTTGCGATGACTATCAATAAAGCTCAGGGCCAAACAATTCCAAATGTGGGTGTCTATTTGGCCTTGTTTTTCTTGAATCATACATAATCAACCATGGAAGCTTGTAGAGAATAGTAGATGAGGGAAATGTATCCTAATTCAAATGTTATAAAATGGGAAGGAAAAGGAAAAATGTTTATTACAAGGCGTAACCCTCTTCTGATGATTTAGAGGGGGTATTTTTAGGTGAAAGGAATGAGCCTTCCCTTCCTTTTTTTTTCTCTTCTAGTTCCTCTAATCTTTGGTAATTATGTTATTTCTTACTTTTAGCATAATATACCTTATTACAAACTACTTTATTCTAAACAAAATAAAGACTATTAACTAAATATAACTAAACCTCTTAATCGGACTCATTTTTTGGACCTGACAATATCTCCCCCTATAGGGTCGATTATTTCTAGGACGTTCTATTCGAGGGTCCATGTAGGTTCTTCCATTCACATACATCTCCTATCTTCTTCATTTGATTACGATATTTAATCTTACTTCAAACACTTCTTCAAAACAAAATTTTTTTTTTTCAGATACTCAAACTTCATTCATTGGTGAGTTCTCTTTGTACATAGCCTTACTTAACATCTTCTATTGTAAATCTTTAATACCTTTTAATACTCTATTCAGCATTGCATCACAAATCTTATGAATACTTCTGAATGTCCTCATCACACTTTTCTCTTTCTTGATATCTTGTTTATGATTCCAGGCTTGGGATATTAATGATGGAGAACATTTTGTGCCTTTTTCATCTCTGGGATAGATATTGTTGGTGCAAGTAGGTTTACTTTCGGTTGATAACTTTCAAGTCCAAGTTGAATATCATGCACCCTCTCCAAATAACTTGAATTCTGATTTAAAATAATGTTTAATTACATAGCAACCCCCTATTTCTGCATTTGTCGGTCTACCTTTGCCATTCATAATCAGCTAATACTTATCCTCAATTTCATTCTTATTGAGATTCTTGTAATCTGGTCGTTTTATTCGTCACTATGAAACTCATTGCTCTTATTGCCAACTATCTCTGTGAATAAATATTGTTTTCTTGACCCAATTCCCAGTTTGTCATGTTAGATTGTAAAGTATTGAATATTGACTTATATACCTCTTCCTTTGGTTTGATGGCTCTTTTTGTCTTATTTATGTAGTAGATAATTCGCCATGTGGGGTATTTCTTCCAATGTTCAACACCATATTCACGCATAAGGATTAAATTTCCTACTACTTATTTACCCATCTGGAAGTCATTCTTCTATTGCTATCATTAAAAATATTTGAAGGAATCTTGTAATGTGACTATATTATCTTCTCGGAACCTGATCCTTCATTATCTCTGATATTCAAACGTTATTGATTTTTCAGCTTTGTGCTGGAGCTTCTGGATCTATTTGACAGCTTTGAACTAGAGGTGTGGTTTCTTTCGTGGTGTGGAGAGTGAGACAAGAATTTCCTTGTACTTCCCCAAACAATGTACTTTTCAAGAATGTCTTCATCTGTTCAATATGATATTAATGCTATCTCTGAAGTACATCCTTTGTCTCAACATTTCATTCAGCCATTTTCTTTTACTTTGATTCATCGACTTAGGTAGTTAATACATCTTCATTATATCTTGTGCACTTGCTTCATCGGTATTTCATCATAATATGATGCTTAAGAATCAGTCCAAAAATATAATCATCTACATTGCTCATTGATTACCTGAAGTTGATGGACCCTCGTTCTCTTCATTGTCTTGTCCTGACGATGATCTCTCAAGACTCTCGATGCTTCGATTACTAAGATGTTTCTGCCCGCTTAGCAAACTATTCTCCCCTCAAGATGAGCATCATCATGAGGATCGTCCTGATCTCTTGGGCGAATGGCAGAAGGTCTACATGTAGTTTGTGGTACCTGAAGATTCTCAAACTTCATCTGAAGTGCAAGCCATATTGCTATATCTTGTTGCTGCAACTGAGGATCGTTTTTCATGGAAAGATACAGTTGATATTGTTGTTCTGGAACAGAGAGTGTTTGTGATTGAGCTGGATGAACATGAAGGATGTGACCAGACATATAACTTCTTACTGACGCATCAACTTGAGAAGGAATGTGATGGTCAATTGCTTTCTGAATTTGTGAGGAGATTTCAGCCTGTATATTCCCACGCTCTTGTAAAATAGCTTTAGCAATCATCCGTTCCATCTCTTCTTTAGTCTTTTGTCTTTCCATAATCAGCCCTTCCGCAACATACACTGGAACTTGATCTCTAACCTGCTCAGGAACTTGCTTTTTCACCTGCTCCTTAATATGCGTGTCTACCATAGTGGGTAATGATTCGACCATTACTTCTTGGAGATGATCAGCAAGCGTATCGAATGACTTCCTTGACAAAACTTCTCGCTTTGAAGATGTCCAGACTAATATGTATTAGTCCCTTGTAACTCCTAAATTGAAATTTCTTGTATCGTTTGAACCCGAAGCAGGTTTGGCTTTGTTAATTGTTAGATGATGATTTGTTTTGGACAATTTAGTGTTGGGTGTATCTGAGGAGGATGGTGTTAAGTAGTAGTTATCATCAATTCCTGGGGAAGTTTTCAGTATACGAAGATACGAATTAGTTTGTGTCCTTAGGAGATCTAATTGGTGTGGGGAAATGGGGTTATTCCTAGGCTCCTCTACGATGCTTCCCTTTCTCCCTTCCTTTTATTCTTACACTTGGTATTATTTCATCTACTCTTCGATTAATTGACAGGTATGACAACATTGTAATTTCCACCTCTTATCATTAGTGGATCTCTACCTCCAGACTTTCCTTTATCTTCATGGGCTTAGCCTAGTGTCCGAGAATTTTGTCATTATTCCTAGGAGGTTAAAACTTTTATCAATCATTTCACGATCCTTTACATCATCTGTTCACATCTCTTTGACGCAAGTGCTTGTTGACTAGTTCCTATTTTCTCTAGCCTTATACTCTTCTCGACTTTGTGTGATCAGTAGACTTACGTGTTATGTATCTGTTAAGTTTATTCAATTGCTTTATCAACAGTTGATACTAGAGATGGTGAGAGTTTGTTGTGTAGATATCCTTTCAGGAAGACGAAAATGAATCATAGTAGATCGTTTTGGAGCACTTGACTCTGTTGTATCCTTTTTAGGGGTAGGTGACCTAGGGGCGCTAAGTGTCCTATGTGTTCCTTAGGTAGACTCAGTCAGTTGTGACTGAGTCAGAGGAACATCTAATCCAAACACCTCCGCATACATCCTGTAATGCTCCGTGTGCTTTATCTTTTCAGTGATCATCCAATCTGGAATTTGCATGTCAACTTTATCTTTGTGTCTCCCTGAATTAAAGATATTTTTCATTATATAATCATCTTATAGGTTGTGATACATGTCACGAGCATGTCTTGAAATTTCAGAGATGATCTTTGTAAATCTTGGATAAGGAATCGAAGATGTTGGATGATGAAGAGAATAGTAATTTCCTTCCCATAGTAACTCCGCATAATCCACGTGAACGTTATTGACAAAGCAATACATCATTTGCATTATATGAAATGGCGGTTGATCCCATCCGGTGACATGTGTTGTCAAGCACTTAGAAAATATCTTGCATAATGTTTGCCATGGTTGCAGAAGACCAGTTTTATTAAAGCATTGATGTGTCTTCAGCTATTGTTATGCCTAATTTGTTTATATATGAAATCCTTGTCAGAAAATGATTGGTGGTGGCACGTATATGATATTTATGATTGTTGTCATTTGAGTGTGGTAGATGATAGATTGTTCTGATGTCATCCAAGTGTTAAGAGAAAGTTCTTTCTTGTCCAGAATAAACTGGAACCTATACTTTGTATTGTCTTACTTCAAAGTATGCCATATTACTGTGCCATATATATCCATGGTACGGAGGAAAGAAGCTTCAATTCGATTCGTAAGGATGATTCTTGATGATGTTTGTCAGAATTTTGCTTTCCGGTGGGCATTGAACATGTTCACGATCAACTTTCTTGTTAGCATCTATAAGATCATATCGTTTGTTAGAGGACACATTTTTCTGGATGACCCACAGCTGCATGTTGTTGTTGTGCCATGTTGAGTATGAATGAAATAAAATTTAAGATGTATAGGTAACATAATAATTATTTTTATACATTTTTATCTTTGTCCACTCTGTCTGTTTTATATGTTCTGGCATTCTTTTTTGAAAAATATTTTTTTGATATTTTCTTTCTCATGTGCTTTGTTCTTGCTTTTTCTAGCACTTGTCTTAAGCTTTCATTCGATTTTACTCTTTTGATTTATCATTATTTGTGTGTTCTGGAAATTCTTTTCAAAAACACTTTTGATTTTGCTTTTTTCACGGTATGGATTTAGCTTATACTTTCTGTTTTTAGAATATCACTCATCAGATATTCTTGTGACATGCTAACTTTCAAGAATTATGATGATTTCTTTTGATTTTAATCTGACTCTTTTACTAAATATTTAAAGAGAAAATCATTCTACTTCTTATAATGGTTTTGTGTGAAAGAGTATCATTTTAACACAATAACAATTTTTGAGGGGGGGAAGAATTTTTTCCAGATATATTTTGACAACATAACTTTCTTTATAATAAGAGCTATTTAAATTTATAATCACAATCCCACAATTGATTATTGACAATAAGAATCATCACTCCTCATTTCTGTTCATTCGCTAATATCGACCGAAACGGATTGAAGTAGTCCTTTTCTTACAATTGAGTTTGGGATTTTTGATTCAAGTTCTATAAAAAAACTTTTCACTTTCACTTTTTGTTCATGATTCCTAATCAATGCAAGACATTCTATATCTAATTCAATAATTAAATGGGACTCTAAGTCACTACACCTTATTCGTTCATTGAGCTATAACGGTCAAAACCGGATAGGACTTAGCCCACTTAAACAATTACGAATAGATATATATGACCCACAGCTTAGAATTCATAGAAACTTAATTTCTTTCTCAAAAATTATTTGATGTTTTCACCACTCATGAGAAACTGATCTTTTTGTTCCACAGTCATTCAAGCATTAATCATCATAAGCATTAATCATCAAAATTATTTCTTTATCAATTAACTTACTTTTCCACATCGATTTTTTAATGAATTTTGTCATTTTTGACACCACGAGTTTTGACTTTTTGACCCTTCTGATTTTGACTATTTGACTATTACTGAGTTTCACAAACTAGATTAACAATAATTCATTTTAACTTATGTAGAAATCAAACTCGATTTGTTTTATGTGCTATTATCATTTTTCAGACTCCAAACAGTTAGACAAACAATTCAAATCGATACATACGATTAACACTTATGATTTCATTTTCTGCAACTCGTTACCATTCTAAGATATTTATCACGTATTTCTTTTTTTACATAACATTGGTTATTATCGTCCTTGATTTCATCTTGTTGCATAAACTCTCTAAAACACAAACTCGGTAATCGTAAATTATTACCGAGTTTTTAACTCGTTAATGCAAATTTCACATGTATTATTTGAAACCACAACAATAAGTAGTTGTAATCATTGTAATGAACTCGAAAGACTTTCGTTGATTTTCATATCAAAAAATGAATTTAATTGACGCTCGGTAAAAAGATTTATGAGAAAATGAAAAAACATTTCTTCCTATTCTATTGCCACCCGAAAAAATATTTGAAGAAATTACATTACAGTCCCTTTTGTTTTACATTCGAATTTTGATTTAGATTTTTTCAAAAATCCACCCCCCCTGGTAATGAAGTCATTTCAAAATTTGTTCACCATTATCAAAAACTCCCCCTTGGAATGAAATCATACTAAGCTCGTAGTCCAAAAAAATGAAGATTTTTGAGTTTAAAATAAAATCCCCCCCTTGAAAATTATTGATTTTCCAAATTCAGTTATATTTGAGGAGATATCTTGTTTTTATTTTGTTTCCGAAATGATGTATATGAATGAAAAATTTTCAAATACTCCCCCGCAGATTATGATTCCATATTTTCAATTGAAACTTTGTATAAAAAAATTTTGGAATCATGTGATCTTTTAAAGTATTACAATATTTTTTTTATTTATTTATTTTTTAATAATGAAAAAAATATAACAAATCTTTTGTTGATTTTGATTTTTTCTATTTTTTCTTTTGTTTTTGAAAAATTTTTTGCATGTTGTTTATGTATGATTTTTCAAGATGATAACTTTGTCAGGCTTTCCAACTGTGTTGGAGTCTATTCATCTCATACCAATGCGATGAAGTATAGATACTCAAAGGTTTTTGGAAGAGCTTTAGTAATTTATATTCGCCGTTGGTATTCTGTCCGTGACAAGTTAATTTCAACGTACACTTGTATGTCTACATGGTCTTTTATAAAATGATACCGGATGTCTATTGTTTTGTGTTTAATGATGTAACTCGAGTTGCATGAGTTTTGCAATGGACTCTTCAGAATCTCATACATCGATATACAAGTTGTACTTGTATCAATAGTAGCAGTTGTGTTCACATCCAAAAATACTTGTGCACTTCATGCAGAAAAAGGAAACATTATTCAGCCTCAGTAGTAGAACATCCACGTACAATCTTGTTTCTTTGAACTCTAATATCGAGCTTTCCCATAGAAATTGCAATCCTTACCTGATGTACCTTTTACAATCAACTTTACATCTCCCATGGTCGCTATCTGTTTACTTAGATTAGTTCAATTGGAAACCTTAGGATACATAGGCCCTTGTTATAGGACTATCTCATGGTACCGAAAGATCCGATTTAACCTCTTTGAGGGTGTTTGATTGTAGGTCGGTGCGTGATATCGTAGCTCATACAAAAGTAGCAAATGCAAATGTCTGGACGACTGGCTGTGTGATACTAAGCACTCCTATATGCGACGATAATGTCGTTATTGTTCAGTTAGGAGTGTTGTATATCAGGCATCCAGCCTTTCAGTTGCCTTAGGTGTGCTACTTGGTGACACAATCTTTCCAGCCAGGTTTCTTAAACTATTCAATCGCATATTGTGACTTGACTTATGAATATGCACTGAGGAGATTGATGTTCCTTAAAGTCCTAGAAAGAACTTTGTTACACAAATCATCGACTTTTCAAAATTATTTTTCATAGGTTTGGTATACGTTGTTTGAAAAATTTACCGATTTGTTGATCCTAAATAATGTCGTCAACTTAAACTTGGACATAGTATCGTCTCCCCCGGGACGTTGTGTGTTTAATGTCGGGGTCAAATATCTACCTTTAGTTGATTAAATGTTTAAATTTGAAAAGATGACAATTTGTCATCATTCCTATGCTCGAGGTGCGTGCTTAAGACCGTATAGAGTTTTTTTTAACCTATAGACATGATCTGGATATTCATAGATAAATAAACCTTTTGGTTGGCTGACATAGACGTTTCTTTCTTAAAAGACCATTGAGAAAATCCGTTTTGAAATCCATCTGAAAGATTGTAATATTTTTATGAGCAGCATAAGCAATAAACATCCGAACGGCCTCAAGACGAGCAACAGGAGCAAATGACTCTTCAAAATCAATGCCTTCTTCCTGCTTGTATCCTTTAGCCACAAGACGAGTTTTGTTTCGAACCACAATATTTTCAGCATCACACTTGTTCTTCCAGAGCCATTTGAGAGCAATAACATTCTTTCCTTCTGGTCGTGGAACGAGTTCCCAAACTTGAAGTCTCTCAAATTGATTCAACTTATCTTGCATGGACTCAATCTAACTGTGGTCTGCCATAGCTTCTTTGATATTCTTTGGTTCAATAGTGCTGAAGGTTAATGCATACATGCATACCTCAGAATCTGTGTGTAGCCGTTGGCGAGTCATGACAGGTTTAGATGGGTCACCAATAACTTGGTCTAGAGGATGATCTTTTGTCCAAATGTGTGTTGAGGGTTGTACTTGGTGGAAATTCTACACATTTGATGGCTCTAGAGTCATTGTAGATGACTCAGTTTCCTTAGAACTTTGAGGATTATATGAAACAAATTGTGAATTACCATCAGAATGAGCAAAATCTTCTTGATTGAATTCATCAGCCTCTGTTAAAGAGATTGGAGAGGTTTGTTCAGTAGATGTAGTTACAATGGGAGGAGCCTCATGTTCGTCAACAATAATTAAAGATGTCGAAGGTGAGTCTTCATGAATTTGAGTCGGTTGTGCAGCAGAATTGATGGGTGTATCAGAAAACGTCTTTTCAAAATATTCTTCAAACATTGGACCGAACAAATTATCTAAATCCTCTTTTGATGGAGTATTCATGTCTTCTACTGATGAATTATGATTTATGAATCGTTGAAGCTCGGGTTCTAAACAATCGTGTTCAAAAGCCATTCCTGTGAGCTCGTCAAACTTGACATTTATGGTTTCCATTCCTGTGAGCTCGTCAAACCCTCATGATGTTTCCGAATAATCTATAAAGACCCTAATGTCTGCTTTTGGTTTCATTTTTCCAAGATCGTCTTGGCCATTCATTGGATAACACAATGAACCAAACACATGAAAATATTCAACATTCGGCTTTCTGTCTCGTAATAACCCATAAGGTGTTTTGTTATGTCGTGTATGAATGATTGACCGATTTTGAGTAAAACAAGCGGTAGCCACTGCTTTAGCCCAAAGAAATTCAGGTAAGCGATAAAAGATAAGCATCGTTCGAGCAGGTTCAACAAGAGTTCTATTACGTCTTTCAACTACTCCATTTTGT
>BQNB010078746.1:0-30458 GCA_026074375.1 Tanacetum coccineum | reverse complement strand
TTTCACGATAAAACGCGTTTCGGCATACCCGGAAGCACCAAAACCTAACTACGCTTAAACGAATACCCACGATTACACCCAATACCCAAAATAATAAATATAACATCACATATATGTATATTGTGCCGAAATTTTGAGGATAGAACCAAGACTTTTCAACTTGCATAATATCTAGATATTTAAGAAATATCTAGGAAACAAACTCTTACACCATAATCAACTTGACTTCTTAACCTTGTGCTAGGGTTAGAAAGTAACCATGGTTAAGTTAATAAGATATTTTTACTATAAATACACTTGCATGCATAAGTAAACTTTACCTAAACTCTTTACTAGCAAAATTCATTTTCTTCCTCTTTTCTAAGCTCCAAAACCCACGGCATTTTTAACAAAGATAATCAAACCATACAAAATTTTTATACAATCCATACAACCCTTTACACATCAATCCTAAGGCATACTAAGGTGTTTGCAAGCATTGGTTCATCATTTGCAAGTATTAAGGAAGAAAAGGAAAGATTAGGGTTTCAAACCTAATCTAGGGTTTATAAGCTTGTAAGCTTTGGTTTTGAATCTAAACACGGGTTTAGAACTTATTTCTCATCTCTTACATCATCTCTAAGGTCTTCTTAATTCCTTTATACTTTTATTTCTTATGATTTTATGTGTTATATGTTAAATATGGCTATAATCACCACTAAGGACTTTTTAATATGTAAAATGAGTTCTTACTTATGTTTATGATTTTATGCACTTATTCTTATGTCATATGGTTATATATATCATGGAAAAATAAATGTAAAAGTTTGTTAACCTATGGATTAAGTATAAACATGTTTAGGTTAAATTAGGGTTTTATAAGGTTTCTTAATCTTCACATGTGAAAATAATGGAAAGTAAATTGTTAAACTTGTTAATCATGGACAAATGAAAAATATATGGACTAATGGACATTAATATAAGTATCACATATGTTACATATGGTTATTAGGGTTTTTAAAGTAAACTACTAAATTAAATAATACATAAAACAAGTTTTAAACACATTTTGGAAAATAATATCTTAGGGGCTGTTTGTAATTCGAAAATTTCATATATGTTTTATGATTTTATAAAATACTACATGTCACAAGGATCGATGGGTCATAAAGAACTCGAAAAACCGATTAATAACGAAGAAGATACGTTAATTACGAGTTTACGACTATAAATACTTTTATAAAACTATTTTTATAAAAGTTACTATTCATTACAGCAACTTTTATTTTTAAAACATCTAATATATGATATAACTTTTAATTACGAGATCGTACTCGAAAGAATCGCTAAAAACGGAACTATAACGAATAAACTACGACAAAAAAGTAATTTTATAAACTATGAAACAGTAAAAAGTACAATTATCAGCGGATCCAACTTTATAAAATATAATACCTCTTTTAATAACAAAGACCTTACTCGAAGGAATGAGCTAAAGAAAGGGATTAAGATACGAATAAGTTATTACGATTACAAGTTTACGCTAATTAAAACTAAAAACGACTAAACTAGCTGTCGTGAACAGTAAAAACACTATTCATCGCAGAATATCAAAAACTTGAAAATGTAATATTTTGATCACTCCGTCAAACTTACGAATACGTGAACGTAAGAAAACGCGAGCAACGGGCATAAAATGACCAAATAGTCAATATTACGAAAATATATTTAATAAACTTTTTCACTTTATAAATTATTATTTTTAACTGAAACGATTCAGTCCGTGATTATGCTATATAGAAATATTGATAGGTTATCAATGTGCTATAATACTATGGGGAGGGTTTCATAATGAGGGCCTCTCGATGGCGTATCGACGAGTTGTTGGATTTACGATTTAAAGTGTCCTAACTCCTCGTACGTCATGTCATGACCTCTTTAATTATGATAGCCCGAACGATAGTACGATGTAACAACTATAAGATTATATTCAATGTTATTAATTAAAGTACTCGGTACTTATACGACCGCTTATTTAAATATAGGTTTCATCTATCGTCTTGCGAGACGTTTTACTGTGATTATTCTGGACTATCTGAAACTCAATTGCTTTTCCATAGCCCCACTTTACAGATTTACTGGATTTATTAATTATTTAAGGGTGGAAACCATGCATTATTTTATAAATTGGACGCAATTGTATAAAAGTATATTGATTATGAGTTTGCCAAGTAGCGATAACCCTCCTGACCCCATTATCATGAACTGTCAAATGCATAATGTAGTTTGTTAATGTCATTATGTGATCTGCGAATGTTATAAATAGATCAATTGGATTAACCCTCCCCGTTTGGGTTATTAGCTATCACCGGGAACGAACGATGACCATAGTCGTACATGGATGTTGCGGGGTTACAACATGCTGTACGTGCACATAAATGCTAAAAAAGCAAATATAGGTTTGAGCCCTTCAGTGTCTTGAGCTTAGTGCAGACAGTAATCTGTTTTTGATTGTTTGGCCATATTTGTAACAACAACGGAAAGTGTCTTGCACGGTCCTGCATAATTAAATACATAAACCTATATTCACCAACACTTTTGTTTGACGTTTTAAAGCTTGTTTTGTAGGAGGTCAATAGCACAAGGTGCCAAGATGCAAAATGGATTATGTTTGGATTGCACTGTTAAAGATTTATGTTGCAACATTGTTTTTGGAATCTATGTCATCTTTTGTGAATATAAACAAAGAGACAAGTAAAGCTATAAGCTTTGTAAATGGTCATTTATTTTAAATCCAATGTATCATCTAAACGACTTTTGTGTCGTTCTATATATAATCGTGTGCTGAAGATCTTGAAGTAAACACGCCCGGAATCCTTATTCCGCGGGGGGGGGCTCGGACCCTATTTTGGGTGTGTACACTAGCTTTTTAAAAACTTGTTACAACTAACTAAAAAGCTTTCTTTGAGTTTACTTAAGTTGACTTAAAGCACAGAAGCAATCAAACAGTACTAACCTTAGTTAGTACTGCTTGTGCCAAACACCCCTTTAAGAAATCCAAACACCCATATTAGCTTATTGTTTAGGATCACATAATTGGACCCCAACAAAGAAAGCTTCGTCACACGAAGATCACAAGACAAAAGTCTAGCACGATAGTTGGTTTAAATTATTTACGGTAATTAGGACTAACAAAGAAAAAGTCCTAAAAAGCCCAACAAAAGCCTAGAATGGGCAAAACCTGTAGTATAAATAACACCAGTATAGTCAAATAAATAGGTTTAGCAACTTAATAATATTTTTTCATCTTTCATAGTTTTGTTAGCAACTCTTAGTTTTTCTTTCAATCATCAATAAAGTTCTTAATTTTATGCATCTTGATTCTACACTTCATTGTTAAGGATTCGTATGAATGATCATGGAACCTACAATTGGTATCAAGAGCCTACAAGATTGATGTATTGATTTGTTTTGTGTTTTTTTTTACTTTTGATTTTCGAAAAAAAAGGGGTTTCGAATTTTTTTTGTGTTTGATTAATTTGTTAGTTTTTGATTCTTGATTCATAGATGGTTTATGTTTAATCTAATATCAATCAAACCATCTTGTTAGCAATCAACGATCTCGTGATTTTCTTGTGTTTTTTTTTGGTTCGAAAAGTATAAAAAAAAAAGGGTGGGGATCGAACGAGTTTATTCTTAGAAGTATCGAACTAGGTGGATCGAACTAAGGAGCGAACTACGGAGCGAACAAGAAGATCGAACAAGCGATCGAACAAGAAGACCGAACTAGCAAAACCTTTAAGGATCGAACGAGTGTATTCTTAGGAGGTTCGAACTAGTGGAAATCTAGTGGGGATCGAACAAGACGACCGAACTAGCAAAACTCCTTGGATCGAACGAGTGACCTCCTACATCAATCGAACGAGTGGTTCGAACAAAGCGATCGAACAAGCGATCGAACTAGGAGGATCGAACAAGCAACTCTATTGGAGAATCGAACGAGTTTATCCTTTGAAGACCGAACAAGAAGAGCGAACAAAACCATCGAACAAAGGGATCGAACGAGGAGGAATCGAACAGCTAGTTCTCTCGAAGGATCGAACAAGTTGACTTTTCTGTGAACCGAACGATCAAAGTCCCTTTTAGAAAGAACTAGTTAAGAGTTTATTGTCACCAAACAACTAATCAAAACAACAACAAAAACAAAAACAAACAAATCAAAACAAATCAAACAATCACCCCTTTGCCCCGAATCCGTTCTTCATACTTAAATTAAAAATGGGATCCAATTAAGAAACAAATCAGCGGGTTACCGAAACCTCGTCCCTCCTATGATGGTTGAAAGTGACTACGATTCCTTTGGAATATTCGTATACACAGGTATAATTCGAGGCAAACCAATGCAATCTGATTATGGAAATCTATCCAGAATGGCCCTACAACCTCACCCCTATGATCACTGATCCTCCACATACTGTTTGCCTCTGGCCGCACCGAGGAAGAAACTTGATTCTGAATTCAGTGAAGAGGAAAACAAACTTGAGATGGCTGATACTCAAGCTGAAATCATTCTTAGTCAAGGTCTTCCCAGACACATCTTCAACAATCTCAATCAAACAAGCACTGCAAAGGAGATTTGGGATAATGTGGAGATGCTCATGCAAGGATCAGGTAGGACTATTCAACAAAGAAGGAAGATCTGTTTATGATACGAACGCTTTCGTGCTATTGGAATCGAAATCATTCCTGAACTACTTAGTGTGTTTCCAACAAGCTTGTGAATGATATGAAGATTACTCAGCTCAACATTCCAACTCATCAGATGAACACCAAGTTTGTCAACAACCTTCCGGCTTATTGGGGAAAGTATGTGACTAATGTCAAACAGAACATGGATATCTCAACCACACCTTTTTGGTTCATTATATACTCATCTCAGCAGCCTATGAGCCTCTGCCAAAAAGACTCTCAAGAAACATGAGCAACTACAATATTGTTGATCCCTGGCCGTATGTTGCTCACACCACAACTGGCACCTGCACTTTCACACCCTCAACCTCTAGCCTCAACCTACTTGCTCAGTCTCCGAATGACGCTTTGATGGCCACTAAGACTCAGATAGCCAATCTCTAAGGTGGTTCTCCAAAGCAGTTTCCACCCACCAACAACCACTCCGGACTTTCCTCCAACTCAAGTACGCAACTACGGGCATGATGGTCACATTGTTACTGAACCAGTTCAGAGGAAGCTCCCAGGTAATAAATGGGAAAACAGGTACATCGAGGCAAGAAGAGTGAATGTTACAACTGAAGAGTATAAGGACATGTTGGCTATGCAGTGTAACAGAACCCAAGAAAAGATGGACGCTCAGACATCAAAGATAAAGCTTTACTGATGAAGCTAATAGAAAGGAGAATTGTTTAATGCATAAGCTGAAGCAATCCTCGCCGATGTAAATGCACAGCACCTTAAGATTCAACCCAATGCACTGACAACAACAAACATGTTTCAAGTCAATCATAGGATGCATATGACTCAGACGTGGATGAAGGCCCCAATGTTGCTGTCGCTTTCATGGCCAACTTGTCATCCACTAGTGCAACCAACAATCCAGTCAATGAGGACACTCCCATGACAATCAAATCTTTGAAAATGTGGATTCCAGTCGAATCAGGAGAGATAATGTGAATGATCAGATGAGTCAGGAGATGCACCAGGAAGAACATTCGGACTTCGATGCTGAGAATGAGATTGATGACAATACGATTTCGTATGATCAGTATCTTCTTGACAAAGAAGCCCAACGTGTTCCAACTGAGATATCTGCTAATACATCTGATAAAATATCTATGATTGCCATTTTAACTGACCTGCAAACCAAACTAGACGGACATGCTAAGGATAATCAGGAGATATGCTTGGAAAACGAAACCTTAAAAAATGAGCTTCTTCAATGCAAGCAAGAAATATATCGTCTAGATACCCAAAAGGTCAAACTTGATCTTGAAAACAAGGTTAGACAGGAACAAGCCCTAGTGATTCAGCGTAACGCTGAACTTGAGCAAGAAAACGTGTTGCTTAAATCCGCTCTTTCAGTAAAAGATAAATCAATTACACTTTTACAATCTGAAAAAGAAAAGATTTTATCTGAGAAAAAGGAACTCGCAGATAGTTATCTAGATGAAATAGTTTGTTTGAAAAATGCTAACAAAGTTGCAAGAGACATGTTGCAAAGATTTAACATGCCAACACAAACTATTCCAATGCTTTCAAAGAAACCTATAAAAGCAACCGATGACTTGCACAAGGACATCCTAGGCACTCGCAACCCAGGTCTAGGTTATATGGCCAAGCGTGCTCAACCTGTTTTGTATGATGCTGATACCCTTTTGCATCCCACTCACCACCCCGTTAGTATATGGGATAGTGAAGAGGTCTTGGTTCACCAAGTTGTTAGCATGAAAAAGATGAACGAAAAACCAGGGCATGTTCGACCCGAGAATGGCTTCTATGAGAAGCTAAATGCCCTTAAGTTTGTTCCTCAACAGGAACTGTCCCGAGAACAGGCGTATTGGCTTCCTGCCAATGAAATTGCTAGTCAAGCTAGTAACCCAGATAGACCTGTCACTCCCTTTATTCATACACGTCCACCTCCAAGTCAAGTTCTGGCTAATCTTCAAAAGGTTAATGCTGTTTTTTCTCAATTTGAAGGTATCATAAAAGAAAGAACAACACAAAAACCAGACTATGTTTCTGAATGGTGTTATGATTATGCAAAACAGTTTGTTGAACAACAACTGGTACCATTTTATGAGCATTTCAAAAAACACATTCAATCTGCAAATGAAACAATTTTTAGAGAAGTAAAAGAATATGAACAGATTTTTGATGACTTGGATGCGGAGTATGAACGATGTGTTCTTGATAACAAGAACCTGACCATAGAGAAGAAAAATCTTTTAATCAAAAATGACTGCTTAATTGCTGAATGTTTAGAAAAAGATATCTGCTCTATTGTGCTTACTTCCGATATTGTTGTGCCCCCTAGTTCGAATTGCCTTTGCGAAGATCTTAGATCTGCATGCGATAGGGAACACACTAAAGTTCTTGAACTTGAAGCTGAAGTTTTAAAACAACAAAAGATGGTCATTGAATCTGAGAAACGTAACTCTCATTTACAAAAGACCCATATTGATTTACAACTTAAATTTCAAAACTATAAACAGTGCATAGACACTTCTAGTGCCTCCAATGCAATTTTTGAAATTAACAAGTTAAGAAAACAGCTTCAAGGGAAAGATGACACTATCAGGAATTTAGATGCTCAGATCAACATCATGAAGGTGTTGAATGTAGGTTCCACTGAAGGTAGTTGTGACCAACAGGCATTAGAAACTGACAGAATTCAGTTGAAAGATACGATTACCTCCCTTAGGATTCAGCTAGATGGCCTTAAGGTAGAAAACGTAAGTCTGAAAAGACGATATGATGAACTATCAAAGGCGAATACTCACTCACGTACTGCGTACACTGAAAAGCTTAGTGCCTTAACTACACAACATACAAAGCTGCAAGCCCAAGTGACTGGTAAAACAAGTAGTGGATCTTCAACCTCTGAGACACCCGAAGTGATTGCTCCTAGAATGTACAACTTAGGTTCTAAGTATATTCCACCACCCAAACGTGCTAACTGGGTCAAAACAACCCCGTTACCTAAGAAGAGTGTGTGAAAAAATATTGTCATAAGATCACACGTTAAAACCCGTCACTAAAATATTTCCAACACATTAACTCTCTTCAAACAAGATGTATAAATCTTTTCATCGCATCGCCTTGTTTGATCTTAAGTTGTTTAAACAAAAGAAAAGATCACACTAACACATTAATATTTAAGTAAAAGAAAATGTTTTTTTAAACTTTGCTTGTGCTTGCATTGTTCTAACATACACACATAATTATAATTTTTTTATGAACATATAATATTTTACAAAAGATGTGTCTTGTATAAAAATGGTCAGGAAAATTATTTATATACTCATAAAATGTCAAAAACTATGCATACTATGTATAACAACAAATAGTTTTTCGCACAAGCAAAATACATGACAATCTTGAAGTAAGAAATCAAAGTGTCATTATTCATCACCTCACACTTACAACTAGTCTTAAGTTTAATGGAACACACTATGAAAATATTTGTTTGTTTTCTTTAAATGAGTGTTCGTGAGGGTCAAGAAAGATTTCAAATATATATCGACTCATTATTCAAATTATGATTGATATTATTATCGAATCTAATTGACAAGTTTTCGAGTATGGACAAGAAATCATATTCTTATTTGTCTAGCTTTAAGATTATATCAAAATGTAACCAGATATATTATCTTAAACCTACATACTCAATCACACTCGATTGATATGAAAATAGCGACATCCTTTTCCAAGACGATAAGAATATGCATCGGATCATAACTCGCACTTGTGTAAATGATGTCATATTGAGTCTACTTGTCTAATAGTTATGTTCCAAATATTTGGCAAATATATGCATAAAATACACAATGAAGTAGGATTGACGACTTGAATGTTTTGTCCAAAATATTCAAGTAATTTACCTTGCAATGCAATTGGTAAAGTTGTCATCTCCAAAAATCCAAACATGAGCAAATGCACAACATATGTAACTTTGCTCAAACAATTCAAAAGCACAACTCAAAATTCAAATTCTCTTCTCATCAAAAGTCTTCCTTACTTTACCAAATAAGCATAATATTTCTTTTTCACTAAATATGAACCCTTTAACCATCTAATATTATGACTAGGAATGATTGAACATATTTCACAAACTATTATCTTCCTTTCTTTCAATAAGTGATCATAAGAGGACTTCGAATATGAAGATGATTATTATTCAAACGATAATCAATCTCACTATTCAATCTAATTACAAAATTAGAATATGAACATGAAATCGAGACTAGGATTTATCTAGATCAAGAAAATATCAATCAAATGACCATATATATTTTTCCGTGTCTACATGTTTAACCATCCTCGGTTATTACATGAAATCTCAAAGTCGATTGCAAGACAACAAAATTAGTCATCCAATAGCAACTCACACTTGCAATTAAGATATTTCATTGAGTCTAAAGTGTTCAAATGTTTGTGTTATTAGCTATGGTCAAATTATACATGCTAAACTTAACACACTCTAAGTAGGATTGACGACTTATGAATTTCCATCAGGGAACTCATAAGTACTCCATCTTGAAAAGCAAGACTTGGATGTCATTTCTGAAAACTCAAACCGAGAACCCTTATAACTTATATATTCTTCTCCTAATAACCTAATATCAACACCATCTCCCAAATATTAGAAAAATGATCCTTGCTCAAATTTGGCACCTCCACGGATCGATGGTTCCTAAATTCAAGATTCATCTTCGGTTTAAGTGGATCCGCCATATGGCTTCTGATTTAAACATATTCCTCTTGCCAATCTCTTGCTTAAAAGTCCAACATACATGTAACTAAACTTTAGTTAATCATCATTATTTCTATAAAGAAATATTCACAAGATCTATTGAGGTAAATAACCTTAATTGGATTTCTTTCATAAAAGACATGCAAAGGTGCATTCTTTGAACATTCTCATTATAGAGTATTACACTTTGTCACTCTTAAGCATACTCCTAGATCCTAGATGACTCATTCTCTCTTATACCTACAACAACTTGATTGCTCTCTCATTCAACCTTAGAATTCCACACATCTTGATTAGGATTATGCAAACCGGAATTAAAGCATGTTAGTTAAGTCATGTTAGGCCCTGTATGAAAAGACAATACAAATTTTATCTTTGCGACACTTCATTAGGCAAATATAGGAATTCTATTTTGTGTAACATGAGAAGACTATTGGAGAATCTATTGCACTAGAAATTTAATTTGACCTAACGGTTGAATTGCTTCCAAGAGTGAAGTTGGGTTTGTGGTATAACCCGTAAAAATGGTCGTGTTTAGCCTGAATTGAGCACCACTAGTGATAGTCTCATATTCATTCTCTAATTTGATTAAATGACTCTTCCTAAATATGCCTAATGATAGTCTATATTGATGAACTTTGATCTCATTAGGAGTGCGTACTAAACAAGTAGAAATTAGGATTCTCTGTAGTCAATCAAGACTACTTGCACCTTATATATGTGCTTTGAAGTTTCAAAATGATAACTTGCTCCCATATAATGCAATTATATGTCATCATGATTATCTTGATGCTCAACGTTTATTTGCTTAGCTATTAAATGCATGTCTTTTATAAAGGCGTTTGTCTTTTTCTAGCAAATTTAGATAAAATATCTCTTAGTTTATCTAAATGACACATGCTCTTAAATGCTAAATGCTAACATGTTTTACATGACGATTGCATTTAAAATTATCATGTTTTGTATGCATCATCTTACATGACTTACGTGTTAATTGTGCACCTACACTATGTTAGTTCAATGTATGACGATTAACGTTTAAATGTCATATAGTCTTACACATTAATCTCGTTGATTATTGTGGCAATGAATGCTTAGATAAACTTGCATGCTTATATCTATATGCCTTATGCATCTAGGTATATATTTTCTCACATTAGAATATTTTTCTTTGCGTCCGTCTCATAAATCTAAAAAGTCAAAAGAGTCGTAAAATGGTCTTATATCTTCTAGAGTCTTCACTCATACACTCCTTGATGGACAAGCGTATACTTACTCTCCTTTTTAACATATAAATAAATAAAAATATATACACAAAGGATCAAAATCCACAAAATCATGAAACCCGAAGTAGTATAGGAGTGTTTCCAGGATCCGTTATGTCCCAACGAGGCTTGCAGAGAAAATCGAAGACGATTGATGATTGATGTATGAATAGACAAATATGATTGGCACTAAAACCTAATAACAAATGCACGAAAAGATAAGCAAGGAAAATAAGCTAGAGCGTGCAATAAAGGCTAGGAATGGTAACACCAATAAAAACTATTATTCTAAGACCAAATAAGCTCAAACAACTTAAACAAACCATATAAGCAAGACTAACTCTAAATAAGAAAAATTCAGCAAGCCATTAAACTACCAAGCAGAGAACTCAAGTCAGTACTAAACAACAGTACTAACAGTTTTAACTAACATACTAACTTGGCGTTGGTACTATGCTACTTTCGAGTTAGTACTGCTAGCTTTAACAAAACACAATGAAACAAGAAATAAGCAAATAGGCTAAAACAGATATTTAACTACCCCTAATAAGCACTCAGGCATAAGAATAAGCAACTAGAATAAACTAAAATGGCAAATAAGCTAAAAAGCTACAAACTGATAAACTATTAAAATTGCTTTGAAAAGGCGAATAAGCTTAAATAAGCTCTACTAAAGACAGTAAACGAAAATGGGCTTAATCTAAAAAGCTAAGGAAATCTTAAATAAGCAGAAATAATAAGCTAATAAGCAATAATGAACCAACAGTACTAACAGTTTAAACTACCAGTACTAACTTGAAGTTAGTACTGCTAGCTTTGAGTTAGTACTGCTAGCTTTAAAATGTTAAAAGAGAACCAGCAGTACTAACTATGGGTTAGTACTGCTTGTTCCAAACACCCCTTAAAGTTTTCAAAAATCATTTTTCTTTTTATTTTAAGCTGATTTGGTCCTAAATTGTTAAAAACAGATTATCAAATAACAAAATAAGACACTTATAAGCAGACTTCAATCAAGAATAAGCACTTAAATAAGCTAAATCGATCTAACAGTATTAACTAAACATACTACCAGTACTAACTAAGAAAGTGACACAAACTATTTTTAAACTAACAACTAAGCAAGATAAGCACTAAACATCATGATAAAGCATAAATAAGCAAATATAGGTAACAAATAAGCACTATAAGCAGTTCTACAGTAAATAAGAAAAATAAGAAAAAGAGAGACTTACAACACCCTTGCTCAAAACAGGGTTAAACAAAGAATCTACAAGCTCTAGCTTGTGTAAAACAAGCTAGTAGTGTCCATAAGCCCATCCAGAACTGGCTTATCATCCATAAGCTGTGGTATATTCGAGTGTGGAATTTTTTGTGACTTTACTTAAATTCTTAGTATTTGAGTTAAGACAAATGACTTATATGATTTTATAAGACTTAAAACATATTAAGTAAAGCTTTTAACAAAGGAAATACAGAGAATCAAGAATTGACTTAAAAACTCCAAATTTGCATTAAGACGAAAATTAAAGTTACAAGACTTGGAAAAATAAAATTGCATAAAAATAAGCTGAAATTTAACTAAGAACTAGATAAAAAGAAAAACTTACTCCTTCTTGGGTTACAATGGTCCTATTTATACTAAAATGAATTAAGGTCTTGGTTTCTTGGTCTTCTTTCTTCTGTGTTTCTTTGTAGAGACAAAACCCAAGTGTGCTTGTTGTGTGAGGAGATTCTAAAACAAATCCCAGCCTTCAATTTCTTTTGTGCTTCTTTTGAGTCAATCACAGCCATCGAAAAGCTTGGAAAGTGGTGAGCATGAAAGCATTCGCACCTCTGATATCAAAGTTTTTCTTCAAATGCAAAGAGTCAAAATAAATCAAGAAGACAAAGCAGTACAAAAGCTTTCATGATTACAAGCAAGTATGAGCATGTCAGGACCAAAGTTCAGCGAATGGCGAATGGAAGAGAAATCACTAGTAAGTTCAATGCTAACTGAGATCTAAATAGAAGTTATCAAATCTAGTAATTCAAGTTTCAAAGATTGAATTTCTACAGAAGCACAAATGCAAGACAAGTGAAGAACCGCAACGACAACGAGCTAATATGCTATGAATTCAAATATGCACGCTAAGAAGACCTCTAAAGAAGACCTCACTTAGGGGGAGATTGTTAGAAACACAATTTCACATTCTAACAAGAGAAGCTCGGTCTTGAAGAAAACTAGAGCGTTCATACTCTTAGCTTGGTTAATTAATTAATGATTAATGTAATTGGGCTGACAAAGAAAAAGCCCGGAAAGCCCAACAAAAGCCTAGATGATAACTTAGGAAAATATTGTAAGCCTGTTAGGACTCCTTGGTGTATAAAAGGAGGTCCTAGGGTATAGAGTTTAAGCACAATACGTACAAAACACACATTCATACGTTTTTGATATATAGCTTCAAGGTTGTAAACCCTAGTACTACACAGAGTACTCGTATTATTGATAATAATAATATTGGAGCTTTTTAGTAATATCATTGTTCATACAGTTTACTGTTTCATTAATATTCTTCTAAGTATTAAAGAGTAGATTCCGCATACTCTTTAGTATTCACAAAGTTTCTACCATAGTTGTTTTGGATCTATCCAAAGTAACTTAACCTTTACAAGCTAAGGAATCGATCTTAAGTTGGGATCAACAAGTGGTATCAGAGCTTGTGTTCTGAAACTTTGATCTAGAAGAAACTAACAAGAAGAACTCTTTACTCACAAGGAAGAGATGGATCTAGAAACTGCTCAAACCACTACTATTGCAAAGTTGCCCATTCTCAAACAGGGTGAATATGATATGTGGAGGCTAAGGATTGAGCAATACTTTCAAGTACAAGACTATGCTCTATGAGATGTCATAGAGAATGGAAACTCATTCAAACCAGTACCTCAAACAACAACAAATGCTGATGGTACCTCAACTACACTAATTCCAGGTCCTGTCACTACTGAAGAAAAGGTTCAAAAGAAGAATGATGTGAAGGCAAGAAGTATGTTACTGATGGCACTTCCTAATGAACATCTAATGACATTTAATCAGTACAAGGATGCTAAGACTTTGTTTGCTGCTATACAAACAAGATTTGGTGGTAATGAAGCCACAAAGAAGACTCAGAAGACTCTTCTGAAGCAAATGTATGAGAACTTTAGTGCTCCAAGCACAGAGTCTCTTGACTCTATTTTTAACAGGCTTCAGAAGATTGTAAGTCAGCTGGCTATCTTGGGTGAAAATATTTCACAAGAAGATCTCAATTTGAAATTTTTGAGAAGTCTGCCTTCTGAGTGGAATACTCATGTTGTGGTCTGGAGGAATAAACCTGATCTAGACACAATGAGCTTTGATGATCTCTACAACAATTTCAAGATTGTTGAACAAGAGGTTAAAGGAACTGCAAGCTCAAGCTCAAGCTCAAGTTCTCAGAATATGGCTTTTGTGTCATCCCCTAGCAGTACTAATGAAGTTAATACTGCTTATGGAGTTAGTACTGCTAACACTCAAGTTAGCCCTGCTAGCACTCAAGTTAGCACTGCTAGTACTCAAGTTAGTACTGCTAACTTAAGTGATGCCACTGTTTATGCATTTTTGGCCAGTCAACCAAACGGGTCTTAACTTGTATATGAGGACCTTAAACAAATCCATGAAGATGACTTAGAAGAGATAGATTTGAAGTGGCAGTTAGCATTGCTGCGCATGAGGACAAGAAGGTTTTTCTAGAAAACTGATAAAAAAGATCACTATCAGTGAGAGTGACACAACTGGATATAACAAGTCCAAGGTGGGTGTTTCAACTGCCACAAGATGGGATACTTTGCCAGGGAATGCAGAGGACCTAGGAACCAAGATAGCAGGAACAGGAATCAAGACAGCTCTAGAAGGACTGTAAATGTGGAAGAAACTTCTTCTAAAGCCATGTTGGCTATTGATGGAGCTGGTTTTGACTGGAGCTATATGGCAGATGATGAAGTCCCTACAAATATGGCTCTTATGGCTTTTTCAGACTTTGAGGTACATAATGACAAAACTTGTTCAAAAACATGTCTAAAAAGCTTTAAAACTCTTAAAACTTTACTTGATGATTTAAGAATATAGTTTAACAAATCTGAGTTCAATTTAGCAAATTATAAAAGTGGGTTAGCATCTGTAGAAGAGCAACTTGTCTTTTACAAAAAGAATGAGGTTATTTTTTGTAAGCAACTTGCTGTCCTAAAAAGAGATATGTGAAGATTAAAGAAATGTTGATAATCTTCTAGGATCGTTTAAGCCATCTAGGATATAATAACATTGATAACATATTTAGACAGTGGAATTAACACATAAAGAACAATGTTATGAACAAGGTTTTACCAAACATTCAAAACCCCAATATTATTTGATCAGAATAATATGGTTACATCAATGAACTGTAACAGGAATCATAAGATCCTTGAGGCTAAACCTAACATATGGCGTCTACATCTCTACGCCTAGAATACACACATACACGTTTAGGTACACTATGGAACTCACGACTTATACACCTAAACCTAATGACCTATATCTTTTTATATACTAGAGATATTAGGTTTACAAAGAAACAAACAAATTACAGATCTTAATAAATCTTTTAATCATTTAAGTTTATCTTCAGAATCTTCAATCTTCATCTTTTGAAGAATTCCCTCCTTCGTCTTTTAAGTCCTTCATCTTTCATTGTTTTGTCCTTATCAACTCTCATATTAGCTTCCCAACAATCTTCCCTAGTTATAATGACAAAACCAAGATAACGACAAACTTCCCCTGAAGCTAGTATATATATATATATATATATATATATATATATATATATATATATATATATATATAATATAATAAATATATATATTAAAGAAAAGGATCCATGCAGATTCCACCAAGGATCGTAAGTTGCCATCTCTATTGTAAATCTTTCTTCCCCTTTTTTCATAATTAAATAGGGACTTCAGTAGTGCAACTTTGATTTCGACAACCACGAACCACTATCACACTGCCTCAACCAGCTTCCATCACTCAAATTAACCCTCCATTACGCACCCTTAAAGATGAATGAACTGGAGCAGTAGAACTTAGACTACATTTAGTAACAATGACTTACAGTATAAAAACCTTCACCTCATGTGGTACATGTAAATGGTTAAACATTTTAACAATAAGCTTCCCCTAAACCCTATATGTTAACCATTTCTTGAATCTTCAATTCTATAGGTCTCTTATGTCATGCTCACTTGATGAAGAAAACTAAGTTAAACGAAGTTGATGAGAAGTAAGAATAACCCAAACTTGAGTCTTATATCTTTACTATCCACCTAATGTCAGAACTCATACCAAGACCAACGTATAAGTAGATCGCAACCTCTTGACAAAAATCCTCATCTTCTATGAGACACCAGACCAAAGTGATAGCAAATGTGAGCATTGAGCACCATAAGTTTGTAAATCATACACCTTTGCTTGATTTGTCAAGTTTTCATCACATCGTTTCTAAGCACGAACAAGTTATCTCCAAAGTGTAAGCCATTTGAGATATGATAAAGCACAAACCTGTGAAACTCCACTTCAACTCTAAATAAGTGATGAACAATCTTCTTCGTAACTAATTAATCCAGAAGTACAAGCCTTTTAAACATTTAAGAACATTTAAACCAAATCAATCTATCAGCTTCCCCTTAAATGAAGCATCTGTTCAATCTGAGATTCAACATGTGTGTTCTCCGATAGTTCATACCCATCTGAGAACCCAAATGCTTCATGTCAAGATCGGTCAGAACAGCATACAAATGTTAAAACTGGCCGTACTAAATAGATGTTTGCAGTACAAAACTTTTCTTTGTATTCAAACTCAAGCAGTATGAACTGCTAACTCTAGCAGTTGTAAATCATAAAAACACTTATGTTTGAACATAATTACGTACCATAATCAGCCCAATCTCGAACCAACTAGCAGTAGTATCAAATATCCAAAGTAGATATCACACTAACAGTTGTACTATAGGCCCATTTTTCCATCTTTAACAATTCACGGCCCATATTTCATTTTTGGTAAGCTTAGCCCAACCATAAGCACCACACAGTGGCGCCTTATAACTTGTAATATACTAATCTGGCATCCCATCACACTCTTATTTGCAGAACAGTCCATTTTAGTTACAGTCTAAGAAACCACACCTCTTATTTTAGTTAAACACTCTGTCCAATCACCATTTTTACCAAAATTCAACAAGGCCAATAACCATAAAAATACAAACCATCTTGATAATCACCTGATTACAATAGCCCTTTTAGCAACACTTTATCTGTCATAAAACTGTCACTAATCAGTCGCTAATCTGCATTCTCCTTCCTCTCATTCTGATAGTGACAGCTTTTTCTCATCATGAACTGTTTGCTGAATCTTTGCAGATTCGTGATTGCTCCTTTTTTTCTTCCTAAGGATTATTGTAACGCTATAACTACACTTAAACTTTGCTATTTGTCATAAATTCTAGCAGTACTAACAAGTATATTGAGCAGTACTAAAATTCCTTTAGCAATACTAATTCATGTTCAATCCAAAGTAGTTGTAACTACTAAAAAGTAACAGTACTAACCCTCGTTGAACCTTGTATAATTATATGGACAGCAACATTGACGACGAGTGAATTCAACATAAACATGTTCTTGGATAAGCAGCACAACTTTTACTTATCAATCCATCTTGGCAGCAGTAAGTTATAATACCAGGCAGTAGTAATAAACACGAGCAGTACTAATATAGTAAGAGCAGTATTAATATGAATTCACACTTCAAATAGTTGTAATCACACCTTAACTGCTAGAACTCATTTCATGACTTGAAAACCAAGAGGAACTAATGTCGAATGCAATTAGGGTTTGTGTGAACCCTAAATCTTGTAAACAATTTAACAGCTGTTGTTTCTAGTAACCTTCTTAACATGAAACCGTATAAAACCTTGTGTTATCTTTAGTTTGAAAAATGCTCCATATATGACCTTATGTTGCTACACCATGATGTGCTTCCATTGAACATTAGGGTTTCCAATCAGGAATAAATCATCTTACGACGTGACAGTAATAGATAAAACAAAACCCTAACAACATTACCATACGCAATATTTGAACTAGCAGCTATTTCAATGTAGTCCAGCAACATCCATGGATACATGAACTTACTTGATCGAATTAAAGTTTATTGTAGAACCCTAGTTTCACTGAATCTGACTATAACCAAAAGTAGAATTTTGACACACCTTTTCATCATAAACTCGACCATAATAACACCTTGTAGATCCTAGATCAAGAGCCACGAGGCTTTGATACCAATTGTGAAGATTAAAGAAACGTTGATAATCTTCTAGGACCGTTTAAGCCATCTAGGATATAATAACATTGATAACATATTTGCACATCGAAATTAATACATAAAGAATAATGTTATAAACAAGGTTTTACCAAACATCCAAGCCCAATATTATATTATCAGATTAATTACGTTACATCAATGAACCATAACAGACTCTTAAGATCCTTGAGGCTACACTAACATATGGCGAGCTACATCTCACGCCCTGGAATACACACACAAACGTTTAGTACACTATGGTAACTCCCGACTTGTACACCTAAAACTAAGACCTATATCTCTTATATACTATAGTAATAGGTTTACAAAGGATAATAACAAATTAAGGATATTTAATCAACCTTTTAATCATTTAAATTTATCTTCAGAATCTTTCCATCTTTTGAAGAATCCCATTGCCTTTTAGTCCTTTATCTTTCATATGTTTTGTCTTATCAACTCAAATATAATTCCTAACAAGATATCTCATATAAAGACTCGGAAATTAGTATGTTTATAGGTGAGTTAGAAAAGATTAAGCAAGAAAAAGAAAGCAGTCAACTTAAAATTGAAAATTTTGATAATGCTTCTAAGAGTCTATACAAATTAATAGGGAGTCAGATACCTTATAAAATTAGAAAGGGTTTGGGGTTTGTAAGCTATAATGATATTCCACCTCCTTCTATAGGGTTATTTCACCCCCAAACCTGATTTGTCTAGACTCTGTTTTAAGAGTTCAACACTTGAGTTGAAGGTATGGACCTAAGAACTAGTAAGAGTATTATTGAAGATATTTCTAATGAGGTTAGGGAATCTCCTAATGCCCCATTGGTTAAGGAGTTGGTGTCAGATGATAAGTTAGAGAAGAAAACTGTTTTTCCTATTGTTGCTAAGATAGAATTTGTTAGAGCTAAATAACAAGAAAACCCAGTTAGGAAACAAGTCAAGTATGCTAAAATGTACAGGTCACAAAGTCCTAGGGGAAATCAAAGAAACTAGAATAATCAGAAGTCCCAACAGCTAGGAAGTCACTTTGTGATGTACAATAAAGCTTGGTTTGCCTATGGAAGTTTTAACCTTATGTAGGCTCATTGCAATTACCATATAAGGGAAATGGTGGTCTCTGGTAATAATTATACAAGGGTGAATTACCATTATTCTGCTAAAAAGGCTCACCCTAGTGCTCACAAGAACATAGTTCCAAGAGCAATTTTAATGAAAATTGGCCTAAGACCACTTAATACTGCTAGGCCTGTTAATATCGCTCATCCCAAAACTATAGTTTATAGTGCTAGACCAATGTCACACTTTTATAAATCAACACAATCAACTATAAAGAGGCCTGTCAAACAAAAATAGTCATTAAACTAACAAAAATTATAGCACAAAAATAATACTGCAGGTGGAAAAATTTTCTACTGCTAGGCCAAGAAGTAGTTAATACTGCTAGGCACAAATTCAACATAATTAATGATGTCAGGGCAAGTCAGGTTAATTCTCTAAAAGCCTACTGTTGGGTTTGGAGACCTACCAAACTTAAAAATGCATCAATTACTTTAAAAAACATAATTATGTTAATGCACGAGGCAGATCCAAGTCAGTGATGGCTTAGGTCCCCAAAGGAAACTAATTTCCTTATTTTTATGTGCAGGGCATCCATAAAAGGAAGAAGATCAGGCTATGTGACATGGATGCTCAAGGCACATGACAGGAAACATGTCCTATCTCTTAGACTTCAAGGAATTTGATGGAGGATATGTTACCTTTAGGGGAGGAGCCAAAATAGGAAAAATTACTAGTAAAGGAACTCTTAAAACTGGTAAGCTTGATTTTGAGGATGTGTACTTTGTCCAAGAAGTTACAGTATAACATTTTAGTGTTTCATAGACGATGTGACAAAAAAAACAGTGTTCTTTTTACTGACAATGGATTTTTTGTATTCTGTCACCTGACTTTAAGTTAGTGATGAAAAGTCAGGTTTTAACTTAAAGTTCCTAGAAAGCACACTATGTACAATGTTAATATGAAGAAATATTGTTTCCTAAAGAGAGTTTAACTTGTCTTTTTACAAAGGCCAACACTCCGATGATCAATGATATTGCATAAGAGCCAGTTATTGTAAATTTTAAAACCATTAATAAACATTGTTAAGATAATCTTGGAAGTTTACCTACTAGATGTTTTGAAAATAACCAAACTTGTGTGCTTGCCTTAAGGAAAGCAAACACAAAGCCTCCTAGTAAGTCCAAAATTCAGAACCTAGAACTTAGCCTTTAGTCATGTCGCATATGGACCTTGTTTGGTCCAACTTTGTGAGCAGCTAAAATAAATAAGAAATAATGTCTAGTTTGTCACTGATGATATATAGCAAATTTACTTTGGGTTTTTCTTTTTTAGCATCTAAGATGAGACTAGTGGCATTCTTAAGAAGCATTATAACTGAGATAGATAATCTAGTTTGATAAGAAAGTAAAGTATCATCAGTATGTGACAAATGGAACAAGGAGTTCAAAAATAGAGTTAAGATTTAAGAGTTTGTGAAAAGAAAGGCAATTAAGAGGGAATTTAGAGTGTAGCGAGAACACCTTACCAAAATGGTGTTCTTGAAGAAGAACAAGGACACTAATTGAACTGCTAGAACCCATGTTAGCTGATCTAAGTTACCCTACCAACATTTTGGCTGAAGCAGTTAATATTGTCTTAAACAATGTGCATAATAGGTTATCAGTAGTTAAGCCATCATAACAAGACCCCTTATGACCTATTTAGAGGTAGAACACCTGCTCTAAGCTTCATGGGACCATTTGGGTGTCATGTTACCATTCTTAATACCTTAGATTATTTGGGAAGTTTGATGGAAAGTTAGATGAAGGATTCTTTATTAGATACTCATTAAATAGTAAGGCTTTTAGGGTATACAACATTAGAACCAGGAAAGTAGAAGAAAGTTTGAATATTAGTTATGTGAACGTATAATTCTCCTACACGTATAATTCGCCAAACCTAGTTCGAAACCCAAAAACTATAAATCACCAAAAGACACATTTTTTGATGTTTTTACCCAAAATTTCTTGTACTTCTTACCTATCTAAGACTAGTAGAACCATAAAAATACAAACTTTATGGTTTTTAACACAAAAAGTTTCAGATTAAGATTTTGTGTAAAAAGCTTAAAAAGAACCATAGATCTTTAGAACTAAGCTTTAAAAAACCACAAACCTCTTGTACAAATGAGCTAGAACCATTAAAGAGAAGAAAGATTCAAGCTTTTATACAAGATAATCACCAACCAACCCAAGCCGTAGGTTTTGGCTTAAGAATAAGCCTCGAAATGGCTTAATAAGCCACGAACACCATCAAATAAGCAAACCACAAACACGAAACGATCCTAGGCTCTGATGTCAATTGTTACCCATAAAGATTCTAGCCTCAAACTAATGATCCAAAGGTCGGGGAGGATAAAAGAAATAGATAGCCATATTATTAAGAGAGAAAAGTAGAGATGGAAAGATGTGTGTGTTTTCTAGATAGAGAAACACACACACTTTATGTTACAAATGATTATCCTCACCCCTCCATGGAAGTATGGAGGGGGTTATATAGGCGTGTGACACCATAACTATCCTAACTTGACATTATTAGTCCCTACGTATCATGCCTTACAATATCTAATGTAATTCTGTATAAGTCGACATATTTTAAGGCTAACAATATCCCTTAGCTATTCGTCGTGCTTTATTGCAAATGACAGTATTGTATTCATGTTTCTTGTTCTTCCATAACCACTTTAGATTAATCATTGTGTTTCCAAAAGGTTTGTCAACAAGTTTCTAGACGTTAAGTTTGTCGAATTGATGAAGCTCTTCCTGCATTTCTTTCATCCATGCGTGATCATCTATTGTCTTATATGGTTTTTCGGTTCAGCATACCACGGTGAGCGCGAACATTGCACATTTCAGGTCTATAGCAAGTTGTAATCATTGTATTTGCACAGACATTTGGATGATTTCTACGAATTTGTTATAGGCAGGATGTTCCTTTAGGTCCATTGGTACTAGGAATGGGTGTCCTTTTGTGAAATGTATGCATTTTGAAGTTATCACAAATTACGTGAGAAGGCTCAACACCTTCTGTTCCTGGTGGAGCAAAGGATTGATAAATTCATATGCTTCAAACTCTGCATCTTCTGCTTGATCATTGTTGTTTTCCACAGCATTGACATATGTTGGTGGAATGATCGGTTCTAATGTAGGTTGAAGAGTCAATGTAGGTTGTGTATCATGTTGTGGAAGATTATCAAAGAGAGCGAAATACTTATACACACCTTGATTTCCTCCATTGAAGTATTCTTCATACATAGGACTGAATAGTAATTCCAGCTCTTGTAAGGATGTATTTGTCTTGTCTACTGTAGGAACAACATTTGGAACCATCTTTGAACTTAAAGGTTCATTGTTGTGGTCATGAATTTTGATTTATGTACAGTTATGAGCAGAAGTCTTTTGTAATTGAGGCACAGGGCCAGAGTTGTCATAATCTGACGCCTTTTGTTGTTAGGGCACGGAACATGAACTGTTATGTTTAATTTCCATTAATTCCTTGAGTTCATCAAAGTTGATATGAATTGATTTAACGATTAATCTTGCCCACTTTTTGTAGACTCTGTATCCCTTCGATTGAGTTACATACCCGACAAAAATTCACGGATCCCCCTTCTCTTTCATCTTGTCAAGATTTTTACCATCTCTGACTAGGTAGTACGCGAAGCCAAAAATGTGAAGGTATTTGAGAGTAGGTTTCCTTTCATTGATGATGTGGTATGGTGTCTTTTCATGTCTGGTTATTATGAGAGATCTATTATGGGTGTAACATGCGGTTGCTATTGCTTCATCCCAAAAGAAGAGTGGAAGTTTAGAAGCCGAAAGCATTGTTCGTGCAGCCTAAACTAGAGTACGGTTTCGTCTTTCAACAATGTCGTTGTAACACCCCCAAATTAAGTCACAGCGGAAATATGTCCAGGAGCGTTACTTCATAATACAACAACACAAGATATGAGATAACGACCTCTAAATAAGTCATTTAAAAAGTAATCTCGTTGATTTTCTTAAAATATGAATTGTTGTAACATTTGTCCCAAAGTATGCCTCATATTAATGTAAGACTGAAATAAATACAACGAGATTTGTTTGTAGAGAAATCCATGAATGTATTCTTGTAAAGTTTGGGAATCCAATGCACACAGATATGCCAAGGCATCTAATTCACCTGAGAAATAATGCTTTAAAAGTGTAACATAAAGTTGGTGAGTTATAGATTTTGTTTAAGTATTAAAATGTTAACCAAGATTTGCTAAAGTGTGTATGACCATTTCAAACCTATATATTAGTCACAAATTATTCGTATGGATGTGGGACCTAATGTTCAAAGTATGCATCATAATTAAAAATATCACGAAATGATAATTAAAAATATCATCAAATCAATAAATCCCAACATATGTAGTGCCAAATGAGTGATTACGACTACTTTAAGTTCATGAAACTGTTGCGTAGACTTATATGTATGCCACTTTATTCAAGGTACAGTAATTGTTCGTGTGTATGTAGTTGTTGGCCCTATAGATACCAATCCAGTTGTGCTTCGACATGGTATAATGTTCGTCTCCAGTGATAGCTAATCACCCGAACGGGGATTGTCAATCCTGAATAGATCTATCTTATAACATTCACGCTTACCCTCCGAGTAATTAACAGTTCATGCAACTTAAGCTAATCCATAATTATTAGAATGAAAGTAATAGTTGTTGCGTCCATATGTGAAAACGAGTATTGTATCTCACCGTGAGATATAAATAATGAGGTGTTAATTTTTTTGTAACGAGTTTGCTTGAGTATGTAAACAGAGTTTTGTCAAAGGTATGTAATTGTGTGTGTAACAAGTTACGAAATCAAGTATGCAATCAAGTATGTAAAAGAGATTGTAAATGAATATGTAAACAAGTTATAACGAGCATGTATTCTCCCCTGAGATTTGTTTTGTATTTGTAAAATGTGAAGTGGGTTATATTATCTTTATTGTCTTGAAATGTTGTTAATTTTATTTTATAGTTCTATTTTTGTTAATGCGATTGTATTCTACCAATTTTGTGTTAATTGATTTTAGGGGCTATGAGACTATATTTGGATTGTATTGTGTTTATTGTTATTTTGATTCTTTAATGTTAAAGAGCATTGTATTCTCACACACAAAAGAGTAATATGAATACGGGGTTTGGTTGGACTCTCCTATGTGAAGGTATTGATTATAGAAAATCAATAAAATGAAACGTCACGAATGATTCGGAATGCAACAAGTATGTGATGAACTAGAAACCCTAGATTTTGATTCTAAACCCAAAATCCTTATGAAAACCCCAAATCTTGATTATGAAAACCCTAGCTTTAAATGGAACCCTAACTTGCAAAACCACTTGGAACACCTTAGATTATACCCTGAACACCATTGTATGCTAGAATTTTCAAAAAAATGGAAGGAAATGAAGATCCTATGGTGGTGTTTTGTGCCGTGGGAAATGAAAGAGAGAAAGAGAGATTTTGGTGTTTTTGGTATATGAATGAAGTGAAAAGTCTAGTGAATGTGTAGTATTTATAAGATAAATATCTAGAAGATATTTAAGAAAATATCTAAGAAAATATCTAAGAAAATATCTAGGAAAATATCTAGAAAAATATCTAGGATAATATTTAAGAAAATATATAGGAAAATATCTAGAAAAATATGAAAAGTTATAAATTATCTCCGCAAAATTATATAACAGTTGTTTGACGTAAACTTTTATTTGTTTGATGTCGGTTTACGTTGAATGTTAATTTTTAGTTTACGCGATTTAACTAAACGGTTGGAATTAAAAGTAAACGCGTAAAAGTTTAAAATAAATAGTTGAATATTTATTGGTGTAAAATGACTCAAAAATAAGGGTTGTTACAGTCTCCTCGTGTTAAAAGAATTTCGTCTCAAAATTCATGCTGAGTTGCCTTCCGAAGTGGTGTTGGTGAAGAGGTGCAGATACTTTTTTTAATCCTCCTAATATGCGCTAATCAACTTTGTTATCTTAATGTTTTTAACTCCTTGTTTATACCATGAAGACTCTTAGAATTTTGTGTGAGATGATGTTGACTTCCTATAGTAATGTGGCGTAAAGGTCTACATTGTTTGCTTGGTTACTAGTTTCATTTCCCGTGACAAAACATATTATGTATTATGAAACAAAAGTTTTTACATTTTCGGAAGATGTAGGTAGAGATTTGATTTTGACAAAAGTTTCAAGGTGACTACTCTCAGCATGGAATGGTCCTTCCTGAATTATACATAGGTGATCAGGCCATGTATATTTGAGGACTAACAAAGGAAGTAAATTAATATGATAAGGAAACTATTTAAACTAATTAAATACTTTCCTAATATGATAAGGAAACTATTTAAACTAATTAAATACTTTTCATAATCTTAATCTTGTAGACGTTGACCATATCTTCATAATACTCCACCAGCTTTTGTAGGAATTTCTGATCTGCTAGATTTAGTCTTGATGTTTCATTCTTTTATTTATTGTGTATCATTCATTATAACTTAATCCCAACAATCTTCCCCTATTTGATGATGACAAAACAAACAAAGTCGTGTACGAACTTCATCATAAAGCCAAAGCTTCCCCTGAAGTTGAGATGTAATCATCTCCCTGAATGAAACAAAACTTCCTTGTAAACTGCTAACTGCTTCCCCTTAACTTAAGATCTTCCCCTTAAGTTAAAAAAACTTACATGCCATTTGTACAACACAGGATATATAAGTTTGCTTTAATATTAATAATATTCCCCTTTTTGTCTAATTCTTTAGGGGAAAGTATGCAACCTTTGATCTTCACAATCAACCATCTTATATCAAGACTTTAATCCAAGTTTCTACGGACTCAAATTACCTAAATGAAGGGGGGTTTTTTTTTCAACACAAATATTGACTCAACAAGTAGAAGTGTAAACTAGCAGTATTAACAATGACTAGCAGTAGTAATGACCTTCCCCTCAAGTGGTGCATGTAGATGGTTAAAACATTTTAACATAAGCTTCCCTGAGATTAATTATGTTTTTAACATCTCTTGAATCTAAACTCTGTAAGCCTCTATGTAATGGTTCACTGTTTAATGAAAACTAGTATAACGAATTTGATAAAAAGATAGAATATCCCAAACTTGTGTCTTATATCTTGTACTATCCTCGTGGACTCCAAAACTCTTACTGAGAACAAAAAAATTATAAGTTGACCGCAACCTCTTGAACAAAAATCTCATTCTTATTGAGTCCACATACTATGTGATAGAATGTGAGAATGAGCACCATAAGAAAAATCAACGACACCCTTTGCTGGATTCGTCAGTCTTCGTCACTTCGTTTATATGCCCGAAAAAGTTTCCTCCTGCTAAAAGGATCATGATAAGAACACGCATCTGTGAAACTCAACTACAACATCAAATAAGTGATAATCAATCGTCTTCGTAATCACATCTTCAATCCCAAAATGAGCCATAAAATCAATAAGAATACACTGAAATAATTTCACTTCTATCTAAGATCCAAACCATATGTGTTATTCGATATCGAGTGTAACTAGCAGTACTAACTCTCTTCATTGTACGATATCAGATGAAACTGGCAGTATTAACTTTTTATAAACACAAAGCTAGCAGCACTTACTTCCATTACGCCCAATAGCAGTAGTAACAAACTGCTTCTATTTTAAGCAGTACTAAATTCAAGGCGAGGAGTAGTAAATAAAAACTTCCATCGAGTACATAAATCCATGAGATAAATCTTATTAACAAAAAGAGCATGTTAAAAACATCTTTATGTCAGTATTAAGTCAACATCGAGCAGCATTTGTTAAATCAATAACTTGTATCGATCTTAATGTACCACCAATAGAGCTTCTCATGTAACCTTGCACGTCAAAACATAAAGACCTGCTGCTCCATTATCACGACAACAAGAAACTCAACCATTAGAGTTTTGTAATTCCTAAATCTTATATCTTCTTATGCTCTTGTTTCCTTCATCATTCATTTATACTAGGGTTCATCATCAATCCAAAGATTAACTCACTAAAGCTAGTAGGAACATTATAGATCACCAATCCTGTTTTTATTAAATTAGGGTTTGCAAAAACCCTAATTACTTTTCCAAAATCGCAATCGCCTACAACAGGGAAATCAATCATTCTTTTCATCAAGAACACGATACCAAAAACCTTGTGATCCTAGATATCACAAGCCACCAGGCTCTGATACCACTTGTAGGTCCTTGTGTTGGATCTATATAGCCTTTGTAAGACAATAACTAACTTGAATAAATCCAAATCAACTATGTAAGAGACACTGACTATGAATATCAGGTGTTAATGCGGAATCTTAACACAAGTATTAAAAAGAACACAATATAATACTAACTTTGCTATTGATTTCTATTAAGCTTCAATGCTACTATTTGTTATTTTATAACTCTATGTCGTAGGGTTCCTTTTATACACCAAGGAAACCCTAAAAGGCTATACAAAACGTGTGAAAGGATAATGCATATCCTTTCCTAAGATTTATCTAAATATCTCTAAGTTTACTATTAAAACTTTTATGTTACATAAACAGACTTAACTAAATAACACCAGTACTAACTATAGTACTGCTACTCTAACAGTACTAACTATAGTACTGCCAGACTTAACTTAGTACTGCCAGACTTAACTGTTATACTACCAGTATTAAGTCTTTTACAATATATTTCCCAACAACCTTGGCTCTGAATACCAATCTGTAACACCCCCAAATTGAGTCGCAGCGGAAATATATCCGGGAGCGTTACTTCATAATACAACAACACAAGATATGAGAGAACGACCTCTAAATGAGTCATTTGAGAAGTAATCTCGTTGATTTTCTTAAAATATGAATTGTTGTAACATTTGTCCTAAAGTATGCATCAATAATGTAAGACTGAAATAATACAACGAGGTTTGTTTGTAGAAATCCATGAATGTAATCTTGTAAAGTTTGGACTCCAATGAACACCAAATAAGCCAAGCATCTAATTCACTTGAGAAATACATGCTTAAAAGTGTCCAAATAAGTTGGGGTGCTTCATAGGTTTGTTTTAGTTAAATGTTGAAACAAATGATTTGCAAAAGTGTGATGACCTTTCAACCTTATAATAGTCACATAATTATACGTATGGAACGTTGGACAACAATGTTCAAAGTATGCTGATAATTAAAAATTCACGAAGGTTTCATGTATTAGTGCCAAATAAGTGATTACGACTACTCTAAGTTCATGAAACTGCTGCGTAGACTTATATGTATGACACTTTATTCAAGGTACAATATTTGTTCGTATGTATGTGGTTGTTGGCCCTATAGATACCAATCTAGTTGTGCTTCGACATGGTATAATGTTCGTCTCCAGTGATAGCTAATCACCCGAACGGGGATTGTCAATCCTGAATAGATCTATCTTATAACATTTCATGCAACTTAAGCTAATCCATAATTATTAGAATGAAAGTAATAGTTGTTGCGTCCATATGAGAAAATGAGTATTGTATCTCACCGTGAGATATAAAAATGAGTGTATAACATATTTGTAACGAGTTTGCCATGAGTATGTAAACAGTTTTGTCAATGTGTATGTAAATGAGTGTGTAACCAAGTTACCAAATCAAGTATGCAATCAAGTATGTAAAAGAGATTGTAAATGAATATGTAAACAAGTTCTAACGAGCATGTATTCTCCCCTAAGATTTATAAAGTAAATGTAAAACAAGTAAAAGAGGGGCTATAAACTCATATAGTCTTGAAAAGTGTTAATATTAATTTACAGATCATTAAAGTAAAAGCGCATGTATTCTGCCCCAAAAGATTAAAATGAAAACGGGGCTATGAAGACTCACATAGTCTTGAAAAGTGTTAATATTAATTTACAGATCATTAAAGTAAAAAAGCATGTATTCTCCCCCAAAAGAGTAAAATGAAAACGGGGCTATGAAGACTCACCTCAAGTGAAATGTATTGATTATAGAAAATCAATAAAATAAAACGTCACGAATGATCCGGAATGCAACAAGTATGTGATGAACTAGAAACTCTAGATTTTGATTCTAAACCCAAAATCCTTATGAAAACCCCAAACCTTGATTATGAAAACCCTAACTTGATCTTGATAAACCCTTGCTTTAAATGGAACCCTAACTTGCAAAACCACTTGGAACACCTTAGATTATACCCTGAACACCATTGTATGCTAGAATTATCAAAGAAATGGAAGGAAATAAAGATCCTATGTTGGTGTTTTGTGTCGTGGGAAATGAAGGAGAAAAAGAGAGATTTTGGTGTTTTTGTTATATGAATGAATGAAGTGAAAAGTCTAGTGAATGTGTAGTATTTATAGGATAAATATCTAGAAGATATTTAAAGACATATCCAAGAAAATATCTAGGAAAATATCTAAAAAAATATCTAGAAAAATATCTAGGAAAATATCTAAGAAAATATCTAGGAAAATAGCTAGAAAAATATGAAAAGTTATAAATTATCTCTGTAAAATTATATAACAGTTGTTTGACATAAAATTTTATTTGTTTGATGTCGGTTTACGTTGAATGTTGATTTTTAGTTTACGCGATTTAACTAAATGGTTGAAATTAAAAGTAAACGCGTAAAAGTTTAAAATAAATAGTTGAATAATTATTGACGTAAAATGACCTGAAATTGTGGGTTGTTATAGTAGACGACTCACCTACCTCATGGACACTAACAGGAACAGTCTCATCCTCGGACTCAACCGTGACCTCAACCTCAATTACATCTTCAGGCTCAGAATCAGAAGCAGGCGGCGGTGGGTTAAGAGGATCCGCCTCTTCATAAGGAAACGTCAACTCCAGCTCATTCTCATCTTCTTTGTCATCTATATCCCTATCTTCTTCTTCTTGAGGTTCTTCTTCTTCCTTAAATTCTTCCTCTTTCGGGTCCTCGTCTTTATCCACTAAGACAGGCTCAGGTCGGCTCAACTACGGGTATATCATCCACATGTTCGGGAGGAATTATGTTTGCCATGATAATCTAGAAAATATCATATAATACTTATTCAATAGTGTTCCAAAAAGAATACTATTATCTAAAATAACAGTTCGCATAAATGCGCAACAATTTTTTTTTTACAATTTGAGGCATTCTCGTTCAATATATATCTCAAATATACTCCAAACATATATAATAATAATTATTATATAATCACATAAC